>MU759664.1:273870-301317 GCA_026770625.1 Nicotiana glauca | reverse complement strand
GGGGGGGGGGGGGGGGGATCGTACCTTGACAGCATTCAACACTGAAAAATCAAAGTTTCTTTAGAACATTCGACACTTTTCTCTCTCGTTTCTATTGAAGTATTGCGGACCAAATGACACTCTTTGCACATTTGGACGGGTCTATCATATTTATTTGGTGGGTAAACGGGTCATGGGTCACGGGTAAGAGAGGGATATATAAATGGGTGTAGTGGGTTTTTAAATATGTGGGCCCGCTGATGTGGAAGCTGACATGACAGTTGACATGGATAAATTTTATGTGGTCAGCTGCCAGCGTGTATAGACGTTAGGGTTGGGGGCATTTAGTTTAAGTTCATTAACGGTATGGGCAAGAATGACCCAAATGTATAACGGGTGGCACAATCAACCAATAGACAATAGTATATGGGCAATTTTGACCTTTTTCCCAAAATAATATGCTAAGATTTAACATTCAACTCCAATAGGTTCTCAAAATTACTATTTAATTTCTAAAAAAGATTCCTCAAGCTTTTAAATTAATTTTCGAATCAGTAACCATGACTCATATATTAGTTCAATTCATTTTGGTGGTGGAAAATGGATTTTTAACAAGCTTAAATATGTGGGTTTAAAATCCGAATTTGATTTTGTAAGAAATTTGGAGTGAGTGTTATTTAGACTTGTTAGAAATAGTATAAGGAGGTTGTATATAAAATTTGAAGTCATTTAATGGAGATTTGGACTGGTTTTGAACAAGAATTGCAACCGAAATTTGTGGAAGAAGTTCGTTTACAAACGCTTGTATAAAGGTGTATAATAGTATATAAGGTATGTTTCTACACTCATATACACTATTATACAAGATTATACATAATTATATAAAAATTTGACTTCGTTTTCTTCCTTGCGCCCTTTTTAAAATTTAACTCAAATCTACTCTAAATCACTTCAAATTTAAATTTTGAACTCCTTTTGATATTTTCAATCAATTGGAACAATACCCAATCCAAATAACTAACAAACTCAAAAAATTCTATTTTCGAAAGCAAAGCTTTGAATGACATTCAATGGTGGACTTTACTCTTTGGTTTTCTTACATTGCAACCAGATGACATAGAGAGAGAAGTAGTAAAGGCGAACAACAACTTGAAGCATATGTAAAAGATGTGAGAAGAAGAGAGAATAAAAACAATGTCTGTGAGAACAAAGATTTAACTCTATAGCTTTTAGAAACAATGGTTGTAAGAACACATATTTTGAATATGCAAGAGCTAGTATTTTCAAAATATGTACAATATGGGTTAGGTATGGTGAAACTTAAAAATATGAGTCATTTTTTGTTATGGTGTGAAGTCATGTGTATTTTCTTGTAATTCTTTCTTTTGATACCATATTGCGTATTCAGAGTTTTCCTCGATTTGGTATCGTTCTCGCAGTCCGCATCAAAACATTGCTTTAAGCTAGCTAGATGTTCAGTCAATTACTGCGCCTCTATGCATTTATGCGAACCACCGGCAATATGATATTTTGCCCCTAACCACAACTTATCCACTGATTCATCAACATCAGTTGGTTCGCACACCCATTGGTTTTAACCTAGTTTTATCCTAGTCATAGATAGATCACTTTGGTTTGGGTCTATAAGCATTGACAATTGTCCTGTGAAGGTCCGTTCACTATGATTCACCGGCAGTAGATGATGTATATAATGAATTTCAATGAATTTGAGATTCTTGCAACGTTGATTATTGATTTATTTATTTAAGTAGCATTGGCTATTGCCATTCTTCTTCCTCCACTTTTACAATTGATAAAATTATAAGGAGAAAAAAACTTTCATCCATTAAGTGGCTGGGCATGGATGTGACTCTATAGCACAAAAGAATATTTAGTGCAACGATTGCCTGTAAATGTGCATGCGATCTTTAATGAAGTATAACCTAACATCTTTTCATGTGCATATTACATTCTGTAAAATATACCTAACATGTTTGAGAAATACGTAATATAAATTTAGGGGTTGTATGGTACAATAATGGGATATCTTATGGGATTAGTTATCTCATAAATACCATTATTTTAGTGTAAAAGTTATCCTAGTATTAGCTAATACCCCAAACTAAGCATGGGATAAAGTTAATCCCAAATTTTATTGCGGGATTATTATTTTTATCACATGTACCAAATAACCCCCTAAGGGCTTTAGTTAGTGGTAAGAGCTCAACACGTGATGTATGAGTTAAACACACGTCACGATTTCAAATCTTGCCACAAGCAAATTTTGATATTCAAATGAATATATAAGGGTAAATAGACGAACACGTTATTCAACGAAAATATAATCAATCCTCGAGAAATATTGGATTATAAACAAAATGCGAAATGTCTTCCTGACCACTTAAACTTGTAGGGCTTTTGAAAGTCGATACACAAACTTTCGTCTTTCCCATTTGAACACTCAAACTCATGAAACCCTTAACTAACAAACACATTTGACCATTGACTATGCTTATGTGGCAGTAGCTTATCTTGCGTGGACATAATGTATACAAGTCACATTCAAATGGCGCGTGTATTTGTTATTATTCATTAAAAAGATTATAAAATAAAAAATAAAAAAATAGAAACTATAAAGAAAACCAAAGAAGAAGAAGAAAATGGTGTTTGGGTTTGCACAACTATGGTGAAGAAGAAAATAAGGGAAAATCAGGTAAAAATTATGGGTTTGCTCCGTTAAAAGCTATGGGTTTGCTCCGTCCCCATTAGGTAAAAGTTGGACAACTATGGTGAAGAAGAAAATAAGGGAATTAGAAGAACAGTAGAAATTTCCGCCTGGAACTGTTGGTCTTTCCATTGGTCGGAAAATTATTTTAAATTATTTCCACGTTTTGTGCTGGTTGGATCGCTTTTTATTTCCGACTGAACACGTCGGAGATAGATACAATGAATAATTTGCATTTTTCTAGTACCAAACTGCCTTTTTATAATATTTCAATTTCCGACCGAAACCGTGGGTCATTCCATCGGTCGGGAAATCATTTAAAAAGATTTCCTTGTTTTGCCTTGGTTAGATCGCTTTTTGCGACGGAATTCGTCGGAGATATGTACGTGTATATATATGGATATTTTTCTTTAGCAAAATTCCATCATTAATTTGTATTTTTCTAGCAGTGCAACCGCTGTGGGATTCCAATTTTAGGAGACTAGAATGGTTAGGACTCACAACAAAAATGCTCCAGAACATGCAGATGTCCTTATGGCTCCGGAACAAGAATGGTGACGTCGTTTTGCTCCGTCCCTGTCAGGTAAAGTTGTGCATCTATGGTGAAGAAGAAAGTAAGGGAAATAGAAAAAAATAAAAATTAATAAATTTATTCCAGCACATGTTCGTGGTTTGTTTCCCTTGACGTGTAACAATCCCATTGGTCATTTGCTGACTGGATGAACACGTCTGTGAATATGTAATATACGCGCATAGAGTCAAAGGTCAAATGTGTTTATTGTTGAAAGGTAAACTAGACAAGCTGATAGTTAACTATGGTTAATTATTATTTGTTAAACATAGTTAGTTAGTTGGTTAGTAAGAAATTAGAGTTAGTATAAATAGATGTTAGTTCTAGCTAAAATGTAAGAGAACAGTTATTTTTCTTCGAGCTTAACTCAATAGAACATTGCTCTCTTCCTCTTTTTTCACTGATTAATCTCATTCTCTTCTAAGCTTCAGATCTGTCTTCCATGGCCGTTAACATGGTATTAGAGCCATTGGAAAGCGATCTAAATTATCATCGACATTAGCTCTCTCTTTTGATTTCTATACCCAGCTTCTAGGTTACTTCAATTTCTGCAAAAGCAAAATTGTCTTAGAGTAATCACAAAATTCGAAGCTAGGGCTCAAGTTTTCTACACTCAAAATAAAGTCTACAATGGCGATTGGAATTGAAGAAGACAACGCCACAACTCGCACTTCAACTACTGCCTCTGGTTCGTCATTTCCTTCTATCGATCATAATCATCCATTGTACCTTCAACCAACTGACACGCCAGGTAGTTCTCTAGTCTCTATTCAATTGACTGGATCTGATAACTATGCCTTGTGGAGTCGTGCTATGAGGATTGATTTGTTAGGTAAAAGCAAGTTAGGTTTTGTCGATGGAAGGTTTCCTAAGTCTAAATTTGAACCAGAGCTTCATGATCTGTGGGAAAAGGTTAATGCTATTGTGTTATCCTGGATAATGAATGCTGTAAGACCTGGGCTGTTGAGTAGTGTACTTTATGCCCCGAGTGCTCATAAGGTGTGGGAAGATCTAAAGGAAAGGTTTGACAAAGTTAATGGTTCGAGAGTATTGTTTCTTCATAGAGAAATGCATAATTTGACTCAAGGAACCATGACTGTAGCAGATTATTTCTCAAAGTTGAGAGATCTGTGGGATGAGTTTGATGCTCTAATGCCTTGCCCAGGGTGTCCATGCCCTGAGTCAAAGCTATATGCTCAACACTTTGAGGCACAGAGATTGTTACAGTTTCTCACTGGTTTGAATGACTCTTATGCACAATCCAGGAGTCAAATTATGATGATGACTCCAGTGCCTACCATCAACAAGGCTTACTCACTTCTTGTTGATCAGGAGAGTCAAAGGAATCTAGCAAACATGGCTCAGGTTACACAACTTACTGAAGGCCTGGAGGGTACTGCCTTATATGGAAACAAAGGTCCAAATGCTACCTATGGAGGTTATAGACAAAGAAAGAGTAATGTGCAGTGTGACTACTGTCATTACAAAGGACACACCAAAGAAAACTGCTTCAAACTAATAGGTTATCCACATGATTTTAAGTCTAAGAGGAAATGAAATGCAACTGGACTTTAAGCTAACTTTGCAGGAAATTCAAGCTTTGTAGCAGAGGAAGATCAAATTAGTTGTGAAAAACAACTGAATACTGAATCTTATTATCAGAAGAGAGCTACTCCATCTAGTTCCAAAACACCATATATGGTACAAACTCAACCATTTTTCACTCAAGAGCAGTATCAGCAGATTGTTCAAATGTTGTCCAAAGGAGGTACAGAAGGCACTGATACATCTAGCAAAATAGCTGCTGCAGGTATTTTATCACATGTGAATGCTTTTGTGTCTCAGTGTATCAATAGTGATTGGATAATTGATACTGGAGCCTCAAATCACATGACATCTAGACTTGAGCTACTGCAAACACATACACTACTTCCTACAACAGAGAAAAACATAGTTCATCTCCCTAATGGTAATGCAGTACAAATCTCACACACATGAAGCACATCTGTGTTGAATAATCAGAAGATTTCTAGTGTTCTCTATATTCCAGATTTTAAGTTCAACTTACTCTCAGTCTCACAGCTCACCAAGGAACTAATGTGTATGGTAGGCTTTTTTCCTGATTTATGCATTTTTCAGGATCTTTACAGTGGTCAGGTGAAGGGGACTGGTAGAGAGGAACATGGACTCTATGTGCTTAAAGGAGGTATCTCAAAACAATTCTTAGAAAGAACTTCAGTTCTCCCAAGTCTTTCATTTTGAACATGCTTTGAAGATCTTCCCTTGTGTTACATAGCAGTTTGTGATTACTGCCAGTGATTAGAAGATCATCTACATATACCAGTATGATCACAATGTCAGTTTCAACTCTCTTGACAAATAGTGAGTAATCATAGTGACTTTGCTGAAATCCCATATGTACCAGCTCTTCTGTAAGTTTGAGATTCCATTGCCTGGGAGCTTGTTTGAGACCATATGAGGATTTTTTAAGTTTGCAGACCTTCTAAGACTCCCCCTGTCTAGCAAACCCTTCAGGCAACACCATATAGACCTCTTCTTCTAAGACACCATTGAGAAAGGCATTATGGACATCCATCTGGTAGATATACCACTGTTTGGATGCAGCAATAGCAATAACAGATCTCACAGTGACCATCTTGGCCACCGGTGAGAAAGTCTCTCCATAATCTAAGCCTTCTTTTTGACTATACCCCTTAGCTACTAGTCTAGCCTTGTACCTCTCAACTTCACCTGTGGATTTGTACTTGATCCTAAAGACCCACTTGCACCCAATAGGAACTTTCCCAGGGGGTAGATCAACAACAATCTAGGTGTTGTTTTCTTCTAGAGCCCGTAACTCGAGATTCATAGCTTCTATCCACTTGGGATCAAAATCAGCCTCCTTGAAATTAGATGGTTCTGTAACTGCTGAATAGGTTGAGATTGCTTTCCTGTATGAGAGGGAGAGATTGTTGTAATCGAGATGTGCAGAGATAGGAAAAGTGCATTTAGAGCCTTTAGTTTGAGTGACAAAGTCTTGTAGCCAAATAGGAGGCTTGCTTGGCCTAGAAGATCTTCTACATTCCTGAGAGGGTTCAACATTTACAACATCAGGAATAATAGTTTCAGCAGGATATGAAGAAGCATCATCAGGACTAGCAGGTTGCTCAAGAACAACATTTTGCTCAAATACATGAATATTCTCCTCTAGATTAGAACCTTGAAACAGATCAACATATGAGAGCTGATTGACTTCTGGAAGCAGGTAGGGTGATGAACAAGAGGCTGTTAATGCAGTATCAGCTGTAGAGTTTTCATGAACAACTGGAGAGAGCAGATCCAATACAGGAAAAACAGGATTTCCATATGACCTCACATGTTTGAAGGGGAAGACATCTTCATTGAATAAGACATTCCTGCTTACTACAAATGTTTTTGAATGTAGTTCATACACAATATAGCCCTTTTGTGTTGAAGAATACCCCATGAATACAGCAGGAACAACTTTAGGGGAAAATTTATCTGTTATTCTGGGAGTATCAGTATAGCATATGTAACCAAAGACTCTCAAGTGAGACAAAGAAGGAGAATGCAAATAAAGCATCTCAAAAGGAGACTTGTAGTCAATCACTTTGGAAGGAAGCCTATTCAGTATGTAAACAGCTGTAGTAACACATTCACTCCAAAACCTTAAGGGAACATATGCCTGAAATCTAAGTGCTCTTGCCATGTTAAGTATAGTTCTATGTTTCCTCTCCACTACCCCATTTTGTTGGGGTGTATACACACACGAGCTTTCATGAACTATACCAAGATTGGATATCAAAATTTTGAAATCAGTACTAAAAAACTCACTTCCATTGTCAGTCCTTAAGGTTTTAACTGTGATAGAAAATGTATTTCGAACTTGAGTAAGAAAGTTCTTTAGAACAACATATGCTTCAGACTTGGAGGTTAAAAGATATATCCAAGTATATCTACTATAATCATCTACTACAGTAACAAATAACCTTTTACCATCATGAGTAGGGCATCTGTATGGTCCCCAAATATCACAATGCACCAATTCAAACATAGACTTAGTTGTTGTACTACTAAGCTGAAAATGAAGTTTACTTTGTTTGGCTAATGGACAAACAGTACAATGTTGTTTATCATTGGTAGTCAACTTATTCAACTTGTCTACTCTTCTTATTACATCTAGAGGAACATGTCCTAACCTCTTGTGCCATAAGCAGCTTGAGCCTGCAAGAAAGGGGCAGCAGTTGCAGGAGCAGTGACTACAGAAGCACTTTTAGTTTTCAATTGAGCTAAGAATTTGTCAAGAGAGTTGAAACTGACATTGTGATCATACTGGTATATGTAGATGATCTTCTAATCACTGGCAGTAATCACAAATTGCTATGTAACACAAGGGAATATCTTTAAAACAGGTTCAAAATGAAAGACTTGGGAGAACTGAAGTTCTTTCTAGGCATTCAGTTTGCAAGGTCCAGCAAGGGAATCCAAATGAGTCAAAGAAAATATGCTCTAGAGTTGATCTCCACTACAGGTCTGAGTGGAGCAAAACCAGTTAACACACCTATGGAACTAAATCAGAAATTGACTACTGTAGAATATGATCTATCTTTCAGGAAAGAAGATGCCACTGCTGATGAAGTACTAAAAGATCCCGGTGTTTATCAAAGATTAGTTGGGAAATTACTATACCTAACTATGACCAAACCTGACATTGCCTTTGCAGTACAAGTCCTAAGTCAATTCATGCACTGTCCTAGGATTTCACATATGGAGGCTGCATCAAGAGTGGTGAGGTACATAAAGCAAGCACCTGGTCTTGGGTTGTTCATGCCTGCAGAAGACACAAAGTATCTAACTGCCTACTGTGACTCTGATTGGGGAGCCTGTGTGGAAACAAGAAGACCGGTAACTGGATATCTTGTTAAGTTTGGAAATGCTTTAGTATCTTGGAAGTCCAAGAAGCAAAGCACAGTATCCAGAAGCTCAGCTGAAGCAGAGTTTAGAAGTATGGCCTCCTGTGCAGCAGAAGTTACTTGGTTGTTAGGTTTATATGCAGAAATGGGAGCTGAAGTCTGTCTACCAGTGAAGCTTGTTTGTGACAGTAAAGCAGCAATTCAAATTGCTGCAAATCCAATTTTTCATGAGAGAACAAAACATATAGATATTGATTGTCACTTTGTAAGAGAAAAACTGTGTGAAAGAATGCTGAAAACTGAGTATGTACATATTGAAGATCAATTGGCAGACTTACTAACTAAAAGTCTTGGAAAGGTTCAACATGAGCATTTGTTAGGCAACTTTGGGATGAAAAATGTGTATCAATCATCAGCTCGAGGGGGAGTGTTGAAGGGTAAACTAGACAAGTTGATAGTTACAACAACAACAACAACAGCCCAGTAAAATCCCACAAGTAGGGTATGGGGAGGGTAGTGTGTACGCAGACCTTACCCCTACCCCAAGGGGGTAGAGAGGCTGTTTCTGAAAGACCCTCGGCTCAAGATAATAAAAAAGACAAAAGAAGAGAGTATTAGATTCACCGCGAAAATCATACGGTAAAAGGAACATAGAAAGCAGAGAAAGAAAAATAATAATAATAATAATAATAATAATTCAAAGCAAAAACGATGGTTTGTAAATGGATCCTGCATCGAAAATAGAAAATAGTAAAACTCGACATTGCCCCTAGCTATCTTAGACAAAAACCCACCGAACTAGTCCACTACCTCCTAGCCTACAACCGTAATACACGACTTCCATAACTTCCTATCAAGTGCCATGTCCTCGGAAATCTGAAACCTCGCCATATCCTGCCCGATCACCTCTCCCCAATACTTCTTAGGCCGCTCTCTGCCTCTTCTCGTTCCTTCCACGACCAGCCGCTCACACCTCCTTACTGGAGCATCTGGGCTTCTCCTCTGTACATGCCCGAACCATCTGAGCCTCGCTTCCCGCATCTTGTCATCAATGGTGGCCACGTGCGCCTTCTCCCGAATGCCATCATTCCTAATCTTATCCTTTCTAGTGTGCCCACACATCCACCTTAACATCCTCATTTCAGCTACTTTTATCTTTTGGATATGTGAGTTCTTAACTATGATTAATTATTATTTGTTAAACATAGTTAGTTAGTTGGTTAGTAAGAAATTAGAGTTAGTATAAATAGATGTTAGTTCTAGCTAAAATGTAAGAGAGCAGTTATTTTTCTTCGAGCTTAACTCAATAGAACAATGCTCTCTTCCTCTTTTTCACTGATTAATCTCATTCTCTTCTAAGCTTCAGATCTGTCTTCCATGGCTGTTAATATTTATTAGTTAAGGATTTCACGAGTTTGAGTGTTCAAATGAGAAAGACGAAAGTTTGTGTATCGACTTTCAAAAGCCCGAACAAAACATGAAATCAAGACACGATACAATTCGGAAGAGGACGATGTACTTAGGCAAGTACTACGGAAGTAAAGAGTAAAACGGTAATGACAACACCACAAATATTTGTAACTTTTAGTAGTTGATCTGATCAGTACAGGCAATACTAAAATTACAGTCACAGGCGCCAAAATTTGGTCACCCCACTGGCCCGCCCACTTTTCTCAACTTAACAACGTTCAAATTATACAGATCCTCACGCTCCTCAGATCTTTTTTTTAAAAAATTAACTCCACACATTTTTAATTCATTTTATTTTTCCCTATTTTATAAAATACTACAGTAGTAGAGTTTTTTTCTTTTTTTTTTGCTTAATGCTTATTCCATTACGGGCATCGCTTTCTGTGTCTGTCCCAACGAAAATAAAACCCTAATTTTCCCTTCCCTCTCCATTTTTTTCTCTCTCCAATTTTGGTACTCGGTGCGGTGTTCTCTCTCAGTAAAATGGCAACGGCGGGCGAAGGCACGGCGGCGGCATACGAAGGAGCAGGAGCCGGAGCCGGAGCCGGAGGAAAGTTTAGGAAAAGGCCGTTACGTCGGAATCAGAATAATACTCCGTACGATCGTCCACCGACGGCACTTCGAAACTCTAGTTGGCTTACTAAGCTCGTGGTGGACCCCGCATCAAAGCTCATAACTGCCGGTGCTCAACGTTTCTTTTCCTCCATATTCCAAAAGCGCCTCCCCCCTTCCCCCACGCCATTAACTCCACCTCCTCCAGGTTTTTACTCTCCCTGTGTAATATTTTTTTAAACATTTTCTACCGTATGTTGATTTATGTAATTGCGTGATTTATCAATTAATGTGATTATTGGTCTCATTTAGTGGAAAATATTGGATAGTTTGGAGGATTTTCAAGAGTTATTTTGCTAGGCAGTAGTTATAGTACTATTGGTCTCATGTAGTGGGAAAGATTGGATATTTATGAGGATTTTGAAGAGTTAGTTTGATTTTTGTTGGAGGAAGAAAGGATGGGCTTTTTCATGATGATTGGATCTGAGTGTATGTTGGCTGTTCAATCATCAATGATAAATTGATGTTTGAAAATAATTGTCTTTCGTTGCCTGTGATTTGTAGCTGCAAATTTTGGGTTCTTTAGGGATATAGTTAGAGATTAAGAGCTTCCAATTGGTAGTATTGCTTTGTCTAACTATGAAACTTGAGAAACTGATAGTTGTGTTCATTGGGGTATGCAGCAGAACAGTTGATTACTTATTTGTGCTGCTGCTTGAGCTTGTATAGTTAAGTGGATGGAGGTTCTACCATGTTTGATATTGTTATGTGGTTGACTTTAATATATGATTGTTTCTGCTTGCTACTCGAGCTTATATAGTTGCGAGGATGGAGTTTTATTTTACCTTGTTTGTAATTGTTATGGGGTTCTAATGAAATAGACAATTTTTAGGTCTTTCTACTTGAGCTTATATAGTCACTGAGACTGAGGATAGAGTTCTTACCATGTTCGAGATCGTTATGGGCTTTTGACTTTAGTATGAAATTCTTTTGATTTTTCACTACTTTTAAGGTTTTATAGAATTAGTTGAGAAAGCATTGGAAGGGATGGTGAGCTGTACATTTTTACAGATGTGGATTGAACTATTTTCATAGAATTGGCTGCTTGTGGCTGAACTAGAGAATCCTCGACCTTGTTGAGTCAACTTAGGTGTTACTTTCTCCTTCGTCCATCTGATCACTGTTGTCAGCTGAGAAACCCACTGGCTATTCAGCTGTTTGAAGTGGCGATAGTTTCTGTGGGATGATACCTTTGTTTGAGACCAACTAGATTGGAATTAAGATGTAGTTTATGGATTGATATTATTAAACTGAAGTAATTTTTGAATGGTGTACTAGTAGCATTCTGCTTTCAACAATGACTTCATTTGAGACATAATTTCATTTTGGTATAAACAGGACCAAGCCAAGAATCAAAGGATCTGCGTCAGGAGTTAAGTCCCAATGTAAGTTTATTATTCTTGAATTTTGTTCTCAGAGCTATATGGTGCCTTTATAATTGATTATGTGATTATATGTCTTTCAAGACATTCCAGCTTGTGTATTCTTTTTTTTTCCTTGCTATAATCATAATCTATTAAGAAATGTATGTTTCACTCAAAATTTATGATGAAAGCTGATAACACCCCATGCTATTCTTGTGGGAGCATTGTGATGATGTACTAATTTTTGATTATGTGGATCATCTGTTTCCTAATTGGCAACTTCTGTATTCCTTCCGTGCTGACTGTCATCCTTTCTTTTAGTGACCATGTGTCCAAAAGAGCTCAATAATTTGTCCATTAAGTAGTTTTTATTGAAGTCATCGCTTTCTTGCTCAAACCAATGCAAAGCAAGGAGTTATTGCTTCCAGGTTGAAGTCACGCCCCTTGGAGAAATCTGTGCTCCAAACAATGACGTGCAAAGTGATAAAACGAAGAATGTGGATGGTCTTTGGATCTCAATCTGGAGGAGTTGGAACAATATCAGTATTACTGTATATTTGATGCTGAAATTAGCTATTTTAGTTACAATTTGAGTTATATAGTACTAAATTCATATATGTTTGGTACTATTAATTTTTTGTATATTATGCGCTTTACTTCTGACTTTTCACCTCAAGCCCCATGAACTTTGTCATACCTCTGGGCGCTTTGCTTTTGAGAACACTGCTATTAAGAAATGTATGCTCTACCTTAGATGTATGTATGGTCAATGCTGATAAAAGTGTCCCCTTCTGGGGAACATTTCTTCCTCTCTGTGAAGCAGTATACTGGAGCACTAGTGGAGGCAGGACAAGGAGATGACCATGCTGCATGCAGCTCGGGGGACGGCACATTCTCAGAGCTTGAGCAGCTGTTGAAACAGAAGACATTTACAAGGTAAGATTTGTGATAATTGACCGTGTCACCTAAAAAAGAACTTTATGATAACCCCTTTCCAGAAATTTTGGTAACTAGTCGTTGTAGAAGCATCTGTTTTTCTTTTGATGAAGTAACATAAAATCTTCTTCTTCCCGCCTCTAGTGGTGCTGGGCCTCTGCATTACAAAATAACAAATAATCAGTATTACTGCACATTTATTGAACTACTAATTCTATCATTTGATCTGTCTCATGTACATCAGCCTCATTTTGCATTGCTTCACTGCTTTGACCGACAAAATGATGGATTTAAAAACACTGATAAGTACTGATTTACCTCCCAATGACAAGTATCGTCTTTCCAATTTGCCAATTTCCTTTCACATTTACCTATAACCCTTTCAGCTTTGAAGCTAGTGGCATGCCCAGGTATTATTCCTACCTTGCATCCTGATATATCTTCCAGTCTTAGTATGTTGTATGCTTCATTGACCAGGAATCAGTGACTTTTTGATTAGTTTATGTAAAGGCTAGTTATCCCTTAAAAAACCAGCAGAATTAACCTAACAAAAGGTTTTCCTTTTCTTTCTGTTTGACACGAGGGTGTCGTCTGCATATAAATTCTGACGTATGTACAATTCTCCTTGCCGTATAATTACTGTCATTAGATAGTGTTTAGTGGAATTCTCTGTTGCTCGATTTCAAGGTGGATATTTACTAACATGAAGTGCTGTGTGTGCAGAACTGAGATTAATCGCTTGACAGAACTTTTGCGCTCAAAAGCTGCAGACGTGCCTATGGGAGATGAGGAGAAAAGAGCCGAGGCCATTCTATCTAGACATGCATTGGATACTTCGAGCAGCTTGATGGAAGGCAATAGGTCTGTGAAGGTTACATCCGGTGGAGTTGTCGCCACTCCTGTCACGAATTCCAGGGTTAGATCCTATTCTCTAGTGTTCTTTTCTGACTTTTCTCTAGATACTCAATCTGTTGACTTTGCCAGAATCGAATAGATTCTTGGTAGCCTGACATATTTATGGTTCATGTTTCCAGATTCTTGAAGATGATATTGCATCCCCTGCTGAGCTTGCAAAAGCTTACATGGGGAGTAGGTCATCAAAGGTGTCGCCGTCAATGCTGAGCACGCGTAGTCAAGCTGTGAGAGAAGATACACCTCTGCTAAGAAATGTACAGTATGTCCAAAAATCACCTCTTCCATCAGCAACAACTAGGACTGCTGGTCTTCTCGGGGTTCGAGAAAATGGGTTTACCACTCCAAGATCTCATGGCAGATCTGCTATATACAGCATGGCTCGTACGCCATACTCTAGAATTCGTCAAACTGAGGTTCAGAAGTTTTGTTTGTTTTCTTCTTACTTCGATCTTGGAGATCGTTTTATGTGTGACTGAACTTTTTTGTTTTAAAATTGGTCTACTACCAGGCTACCAGCTTGACAAATTATGTCAATGGTGGGTGTTCATCATCTAGGTCAGTGTCGGAGCACGATGTACTTTTTGGTTCTAAACAGGTATTTATTTACAGATTACTATATTGTTGTTCTTCCCAGACCCAGGTAGTTGTTGTTGTTGTATATTGTTGTTCTGAATTCTTTTGAATTGTGTACCTGGGTTATCATCAAATCAGCTTATTCTTTTCATTTCTTTTCCTTATTTGCTTATTTATTTTGTAATTTTTCACTCTTTCAGGCCCTTAAACGAAGAAGCTATGTTCTGGATGATGATCTTGGATCTGTTGGTCCCATGCGTAGGGTTAGGCAGAAACCTAATCTTCTATCTTTTGGAGTTTCACGTCCCAGTGCTGGAGTTGCTTCAGCCAGCAACCTGCATCCGGAGGTATCGAAAGTTGTTGGAGATGTCCAAGATAATAAAACCACACCTACAAGTCATATTGCCGTTCCTTCAAAGTCGAGCGAGACTGCTGCAAAGATATTGGAGCATCTCGAAAAGATGACCCCAAAGGGAAAATCATCAGAATCCAAACTAGCTGCAGGGAAAGAGAATAAACTGACACCGAACATGCTTCATGGACGAGCTCTTAGAAGCTTGGAGGATTTGGATTCACCCAAGCTGCTGCAGAGCGCACGCGATAGCTGTAAGCTGGAGAACTGGTCTAAAATATTTTCTCCCAATCCCCGTGAAGCGAAGCAAGGGGAAATTGAACAAAGTGGGCGTAGTTCTGCTAGCGAGTCAGCTGCTAAAGGAAAAAATGACACAATCTTTTCATTTAAAGATACTCAACCCACTGTTGAAACCAATTCCCCAGTAAACAAGTCTGCAACTCAACCTCCTTCCAAGAAACAAGCTTTTAAGATGAGTGCACACGAGGTGCGCATCTTTTTTCTCACGGCATGTAGATTCTTTGACTTTAACAAGTTTTAAATTGACATTGGATAGTGCTTTTTGCTGACAATTTCATATTGTACTTATTTTTGGAAAATAATCTGTGTCTGAATGGTTATTTTTCTATAGATGAAGTTCCCTCCTGTTGTAGAGATCCATGTGATCATTTTGTTAGTTATTTAATTCTGCTCTATAATCATTACCACCACTATTCTGGTATTAGCATTTATGTAGGTGGGATATATTATTTGCTTGTTTCTTGTGTGACTTTAGCTGCTTCACTGGCCATTATGAATTCAATTTGCTGACTGCTTTGCAATTTTGTTCTTATCCGTTTATGCCTTTACGGTTCTTTTGAGGTTCAGGTCTTCACTGGCCATTGCCATTTAGATGGTAGACATTCCTTTTTATCGTGTCTGTTGTGGTGCATTCTACAGGATTCTTTTGAGCTAGAAGAGGACATAAACTCTAATGGGCCTTCATCTCAATTAGCTGAAGGGAGAGGGAAGCTGGAAATATCTGCTGCGGATCAGAAGCCATTATGTGCTGCTGAACCCACGAGCAAACCTGCTGCTTTGCTGGACGCAAGGACACCTTCTGGTGTTTTAGGCAAAAAATCTGATACAGAGACTCCTGATAGTGGTGCCACCGCTGTCAAGAACACCATTTTCCTGCCTAGTGCAGGTTCCAAATCACTAGCAACAGCATCTAACAAGGAGACAAATGTTGACAAGGTTCCACCATTTGTATTTTCGTCATCAACCCAAGTCACTGGGTCAAAGCCAGGAAGCTCGAGCAGGTTAGTTCCTGCTATAATATACTCCTAAATATGATCAACAATATTCTAACCATTTTATCATCTGATGCTTTTATTTATTTGTTCTGGTAATAGTGTTTGTAGCTATCTGTTCCCTTTTGTTGCAAATATCTTGCTGTGACAACCTTATTTCTAGTGATATCCTAGTTGTACTTCTCAATACATATGGGTCTGGAACGCTTTGTTTCCTTGAGATGCATTTCCTTGCTGTTGTTTGCACTTGATTCGGAGCCCGTTCGTCTAAGCTGCCAAAAACTACTTATTTTGAAAAGTACTTTTGTTTATAAGTACTTCTCGGAAAAGTACTTTTGAAGATTAGTAGTTTGTGTTTGGCTAATTCGTTTGAGAAGTACCTTTTGCGATAGTTGGCTAATTGTGCTTGGGCAATCTTTCCAGAAAGTACTTTTGAGTGCCAAATTACTATAAAAATCGTGAAGGTTTAGTTTACAATTAGCATTATCTAATAAAGATTTTTTTATTATTTATTATAAAAGAATTTATTTAATTTTATTTTTATTTTTATGCAATTATAGTAAAAACATAAAGATAATATATTAAAGATTTTAATCAATATAAAATATAAGTATATAAAAGCAATAATATTTGTAGGAACATATGTGCTTACAAGTTACATGCTTGAAAAACAGTGTCAGTTCTTGACAAAATAACAAACTAGGTAGTATTGCATTATGTTAACTATATTACATGCATGCACGCCAAAACAAATATAAATAAAACTACAAACTGGAGATCCTATAATATAGGTACACTATGAAAGAAAAAAAGAAATCATACCTAATGACGAAAGTGCTTGAATTTGGTGATTAACCTTGTTATTTCAAAGAGCAATAGGAAACGAAGAAAAGAAGAAGCGATGGAAGAGAAAAGAAGAGATCATTTATGGTAGAGAGATTATGCCAAATAGGAATAATAGAAGAAGAATAAAAATACGGTGAAAATAAAAAATAGAAAAAGGGATGGTAGAGATAAAAAAGTAAAAAGTTAAATTAATAACGGATAATTTAGGAAATATAATTTTATGGTAAGGATATTTTTGTCTTGAAAAAACTAATTTGTACTTCTGCTTCTTGAAAGCTAGAATTTGTAGCTTCTTCCCAAAGTAGAAAAACTGCTTCTGCTGCTGCTCAAAAGTGTTTCTGTTTTGGCCAAATACCTCATATTTTCAAATTAAGTACTACTTTTGGCAAACAAGCACTTTTGACCTCTCAGAAGCTTGGCCAAACAGGCTAAACTTAATTTAAATCTGCAAAGTGCAAACTATTTAATCTGAAATAGATGTGGTATGCGAATTAATTTCTCAATATAACTGTGAAATGCATTGGTTGACAAAGGTCAGTAGTCTACCAAAGAGATGAGCAATTAAATGTTGAATTGTAAGCTTCTGAAGAATTCTAAGGCGGATGAGAGCTTGTATTTTTTTTTTTTTTTGCAAATTTATCACAAAAGTGCTGAAGCATGCTTAGTTCTGAGTTTGTGTTATGATTTCGGGGTCATTTCAAGCTTCTTGAACCCTGAATTTGTAGTGCACAAAGACGAGCGAAGAGAAATTATTGCCGAGTATCATGCTGACATTTTCAATTTGTTCACTGCCACTGCCTGGTATCTCATGTGTCTTAAGTATCTGATATTCTTCTTATTATCACCCATCCACTATCAACTCATGTAAGAGTAGTAGTTTTGTTTTTCAATGTAGTTGATGAGTAAAGGAAACCCAAGAGGAAATTCTTTCTCGTGATTAGCAAAAAAAAAGAACTTTTGCATCCATGAGTGTGGTCTAGCAGTTGCTGAAGTTTGTGTGGAGAGAAGATGATGACAGGTTTCAGAATGTTTTACTAGTTAGCTGTTAGGGAGTAGTTGGAAAAACAGTCCATTCTTATGTGTTTTGTGCACCCTTTTTTATACTACCTGAAAGTGCATCTGAAATTTGTTGAAATGTCTGCAGCTTATCCAATCTAGCGTCCAGCCCAACTGGTGCTCGGCCTAATCCTTTTCAGCTGGATAACTCACAGAAGGCTGTGGACAGCAATGGCAAATTAGAAGCATCATCATCTGGTCCATCAAGTTCAATATCAGCAAGTGGTATTTTCTCATTAGGTGCTCCATCCAGCACTTCAAGTTTAAGTAATGGACTATTTGCTCCTAGTCCTGCTATCTCGACCACCTCTGCCTTGTTGTCAGGTAATTTTACAAAGTGTATTTCTACTAGTAGCTCAAATATTTTGGCCCCTTTGACGAGCATTGTGAGTATGATTGGTGCCACAACAGGCAGCTCTACTGCTCCCGCGAGCAGTCTCTTTGGTTCCAGTGCAGCATCCTCAGTTTCCAAGGAACCTCCTATCAATTTTGGTTTCTTTGAAGTTCCTTCAGAAACAGTTTCAGCACCATCAACAACTTCCACCGCAGAAACTACAGACGTGAAAGCCAAATCCGAGACTGGAACTACATTTGGCAACTTGAAGAGTTCACCTTTTGTGGTTGCGTCTTTTGCAGCTACAGGCTCTGGAAATAGTATCTCTGGTTTTAGTTCATCAGTAATGTCAGCGGTTACTACAGGTAGTACACAGTCTCAGGGTTCTGTTTTTAGTACAGGAAGTGAATCACTTGTTAGTGCACGGACTTCTGTTGCTGGATCTGGCACTTCTGTTGTCTCTGGGAGCATGCCTGCTCATTTCGGTTCATCTGCTTCATCACCATCCATAGCAAACTTTCCCGTGTTTGGTTCTGCGCCTGGTACTACTGGCCAAGTTTCTGCTTCTCCTTCGAAAAACGACCTAGTTGGCACCAGCAATGCTGCTTCTGGAATATTTAATTTTGGTGCTAGTTCGACAGCTTCCAGTGCAGCAGGCAGGTTAACTGGGTCTATAAATGGCACGGCCCCGTTGGCATTTGCTTTTAGTGCCAGTTCTGCAGCTCCTGCTTCGGAAACCAGTCTACCTGCCACCTCCAGCAGCGCTACTCCTGGGACATTCAATTTTGGTGGTAGTTCTTCAGCTTCCTCAACAAATGCTGTTAACATCTCCAGCAGTACTACCCCCAATATATTTAATTTTGGTGGTAGTTCGTCAACTTCCCCTACAAATGCTGTCAACACCTCCACTAGTGCTACTCCTGGAATCTTCAATTTTGGTGCTAATTCTTCATCTTCCTTGACAAATGCCGGTAGCACAGTCAATGCTAGCCCATTCACCTTCGGCGCCACTTCGGCCTCTTCACAAGCCTTTAGCACTGCTGGAAATTTTGGATCCAGTTTGCAGCCCCAAAAATCTCTTGGCTTCACTTCCCCATTTAGTTCTTCTGCCCTCTCTGGGTTTACATTTGGAGCATCTTCATCTTCTTTTGCCACTCCAAGCACTTCTCCGGTGGTCTTTGGAGCAACACCCAGCGTCGCAAGTGGTTCTGCTTTTCTATTTGGTTCAGCTTCTTCCACAAATTCATCTTCTCAGCCCATGTTTGGGAATTCTGCTTCAGCTTTTGCTGCGTCCCCTGGAAACAATGATAACATGGAAGACAGCATGGCTGAGGATCTTATGCAGGCTCCTGCACCGGCAGTTTCCTTTGGTCAACCTTCTGTCTCGCCCTCTTCAGGTGGCTTTGTATTTGGTTCAACACCTAGTACATTCCAGTTTGGAGGCCAACAGAGTCAGACTGCACCTCAGAATTCTTTTCCATTTGCAGCATCAAGCAGTCTAGTTCAGGCTGCTTCTCAGAATTCCTCTCCATTTGCAGCATCAAGCAGTCAAGAATTTGGTGGTGGAGGGAGCTTCTCGTTGGGTAGCGGTGGCCCTGACAAATCAGGCCGGAAGTTTGTGAAAATTAATAAAAACAAACACAGAAGGAAACCAGAACACCAAGCAAAGATAAATTGATTCGTTGGTAGATATCAAGTGGCAGGCTAATCATTTGATTACAGCGCAGCAATCAAATGTCACAATTTTGTTTACAGTTTTTTAAAGTCAAGAATGATTGTATTTGTATGAATAGGGGCCCCATGAAGGGTCTTGGTTCGCCAAATTGTTTAGTCAACTTTGCTTTCTGTACTTCTACATGTATAATAGGAGGGAAGTGGTAGTGCTTCTAAATATATCTTTCCATGGATCTGCTGGTAAATTGATCAACAGAAACTTCCCTCTTCTGTCTTAAAGAGCATAGGAATCTTCTCTGCCAATGGCTGTATCCTGTAGCTGCGCGAAGTCAGTAGCATCTGTTTTAGCTCATGATGTTGTGTGTATATCTATTAACTACCAGACGACGGCTAGTATTATACAGAAAGATCTAGAGGTATTTGATACGTCGGAAAATGTTTTCTATAATGAAGTATTTTGGTGTTTGCTTACATTAAGATCTGGATGATTTTTCACCAAGTATATGTTTTCCACCAACTGGATGAAAGTGATTTCCCATAATCTATGAATTGTAGTCATTTTCATTACAGATTCCAGCTCTTTTCCGTATCAGTTGCTTCAATTAACATTTAAATAGTACTGTCAACCTAAATTGCTGAAGGACTACCAAAATACGATCGTTGTATCCTTACGCTCTGTACAGTTATAACACTAAATCTACTTTTTCACTCGGCTAAAAACTAGAAGATAATCCAAAATTGATATTGCAAAATAAACTATTTTCCAGAGCCCATCGTTATGGAAATCGTTTTCCTCCAACCATTAATTATCATTAAGTGATAAATTTAAATGTAATCCTGTACTGGAGAGTTGTCTTTTGTCAAAACATCCTCAAAAAGTCAACATCAACATCAATTCAAATGAGATTGAAAGGATATTTTGGCAACAAACACTACGTGATATCTATTGTCACACCTCCTTTTTACGCACCTATCCCGAATGATAAAATGTATGAGGGGGTTTTTCCATTTAAAGTAACATTATTCGAAATGAGATTATTTATTTCAGAGTCGCCACTTGGGAAAAGGTTTGGCTTTTGGTATCCCAAGTCACCGGTTTATCTTGAATCCCAAATCGAGGAAAATTTCGACTTTCCAAGTGAAGTCTGCGAACCAGAAATTCCAAGTAAGGAATTCTGTTGACCCGAGGGAAGGTGCTAAGCACCCCCGGATCCCGTGGTTCTAGCACGGTCGCTTAAACTGTTATAAATGGCTTAATATATGATTTTAATACATGTTATCCTATAGTGTAATTTTAAAAGATTGTTTACCGCTTTATTATTATTATTATTTTTAATGAGAATTGCGATGTCGTGAAAACACATCTCGAACCACGTCACATCAATGTACCCGTGGCTATTGACATACTTCGATTTCGTCGAGATTTAGATTTGGGTCACATAAATGTGCACCCGTATTTATGAAGGTAAAATTATTTAATGACGACCCTAAAGCGACACATATTATCAACTTTGGGGAAGGCCGTGAAATTCACTAAACGGCTCGTCCCGAATTCTAAATGTTTTATTTTTGATCATTTATAGAGGGCCCCGCAGTTTGTATGTTTTGTTTGGCGAGGCTCGTCTCATTCTTTATTTAAGGATAGCCTAAAGTGACTATGATTTTTCTATCTATTTTTGTCCCTAATAATAAAATGAAAAGTCCTAATTAGTTATAGTTCAAGAATTAGTACTTAGGCCTATTGAACTCATGTGAAATTAAATCTTTTAATCATTCTTGCCTATAATGAAAAATAACGCTTGCCTACTCAATCTAATCAAACATTTGACCAATTGAATTCCAGACTAAAATTCCTGTTACCCTGTTTGTTTAACTGACGATGAATCCTTAAATTCCACTAAATGCTGGATCGAATTTTAAACTAAACGATTTGGTTATTTGATTCTGCCAACATTCATGAATAAGTTAAATGATTCAAATTCAAGTAAACTATTGATATTAATCAACTAACATGCAATTATTTGTTCCTACATCGAAATAGTGAGCTTAACGAACAAAGGAGAGGACATCAAATACTAGCATGTTTGGCTTTTTTAAAAGCGCGCTTATCCTGAAATCGGAATGAGAAACACATGTTGACTTCTGAATTAATTGTAGGTCTAAACAATACTGGTATTCGATTTTTAACTCAGTGTTAACTGAGATCAGTACTAAACTATACTAAATCTACAACTAATGAACATGAATTAACTGTTTTAAACAGTCCCAATTAGGTACAAACTTCACAATCTACATTTCATTAAGTTATAGATCAAATTGGACTATACAACTACTTATCATCTATATCTACTGAACTACATATACAACACCAAATAATTAGGGGGCCTGAACACTTTCATTTCATATTTACATCTCCAGGCTACATCAAATTGAAACCAGTTGTGTACCTGGATTGGAGTGAACAGAGGAATAAAGAAGAAGTTAGCAGCAGTGCAACACATCAAACAACAGCAAACAACCAGCAACAACCAAGGAAGAGAAATGACAGTCCAGAAGTGAACCATCACCAATTGAAAACCAACAGCAATACTCAACACCCAAGGTAGAACTTGAATTAAACCAAAACTGGACCAAAATTCCACTGAAACAGTGCCCACTTATACACTCAAACAGACGGGTCCTAAGCTTTCAAAATGCTGTCTTAGGCTAGAAAAGAGAATCTCTAAGACAACTGATTGCTTCTTTTTCTATTCTTGCAAGTGTGACCTTTGAAAGATAATTTCAAAAGCCAAAGAAAGAGCAAGAACTGACTTCAAATCCTCTCCAAAACTTGTTTGAAAGCTTGAAGAAGTGCTCTCTAAGACTGTCTCTAAGACTATCGAGACCCTTTTTAAGACTTCAGAAAGATGCTCTCAAAACTGATTTTTTCAGACCAAAAGAACCCAGAATACAATCGCTCTCTCTAAAAATCAGTCCCCATATTCTGTCCAATATGTTCCTATTTATATGCTCAAAACAAACCTGCCAACTTCTTAAAACCATTATTAAAACCATTCTTTGCCTATGATATTCCCTGAATCCCACTACTAAATATTTTATTCATTTTTAATGCAAAGTTATGGGTGAGTTACTTATTTAATCAATTCCTCTTAAAACTTCCCATACTATTATGCCTTGTTCCCCACTAACTATTAAACAGTACATTAGTTTAATGTTATTAATACTTAATGGATAGAGCACTTATACTAACCCCCTTTTTCACACTTTTAAATCCCAAAATACCCCTGAGACTACCCCTGTGATTTACCCTACCCCTGGTTTTACACTTTATCAACTATAACCAATTTTTCTAATTAACTTAAATCAACAGTTCAGGAACAGAACTCAAATCAGGTCAAATGGCATAAAAAATAGGACCAATGAAACATGACAAATTCCTATTGAACTAACAAGATCAAATTTCTGATACAGATACATAGACTAACCACACTTGAAACGAATTACATTTCTAAATTAACATCAGGCAAAGCAGATTAAACGTAGTGAGATTAACAGTAATAGGAAAACAACTGGGAAATTGTTACAGATTTAACACAAACGATCTATGAACACTGATTAGTTTGAAAGAGAACATGCTAAGATCAGAGAGACCAAACACACATACTAACATTTTTGGACCTTAGCACAATCATCAAATGAACACACATTATCTAATTTCGAACGAAACTTAGAATGGACAAATATAGGTCTAATTGCAGCAAAAGAAATTATTAACAATTAATTACCATTTAATTAGTCCAAACTAACCAAATGCTCAAACAGAAAAAGAAGTAGAGGGGTAGAAACACATTCAAGTGGAACTTTGAAGAAAATATCACAGGGACTCACCGGATGAACTGGAAATTAAAATTTGGTGCTCTAACTTGAACTCGAACCTCTGCTTCTGGTTTGAGATCGAAATGAACCTTAAGCGAATGTTCTCGACTGAGAACATTCGACTAAGGTCGATTACGACCTCAATTTCTTCGAATTTTCTTTAGTCCCAGAGTTAAGGTTTCCTGGTCGATTCTCTTATCGAAGATTCGAACCCTTTGGTGCTGATTCGAAGAGAACTGTTAGAATAGTGGGAATGGGGAGGCTCAAGTGGTCAAAGGGTGTAACTTTGGGACTGTTTAGGTTTGGCACCGCCACCGAGGAATTTTGGGGCGGCGCTAGGGTTCATGTGGTCAAAATCAATATTCGACGAATCATGGATTGATTCGAGGGGAACTAGTGGCATTCTCGTGGTGAGGGAAGTCCAGGGGTCAAGGGGTGTGAGTTTTATGGTCATTGAATGGATTAGGGTTTCTGACTGATCTTCTATCTGATATTCGAAGAGATTGGGAATGATTTGAAGAAAACGAAGAGTGGATTCAAAGAGAGGAAGATGAGGAGGTTTGATGGTGTGAAGGTGGGGTCATTTGGACCACCGGAACCGCCGTGAGGCGATTTTCGGTGGGCGGAGCACGGTGGTAGGGGGCGGTGGATTCATCTGGTCTCTAAGTGAGAGACGAAGGCGGAAAAATGGGGTATGGCTTAGAGAGGCTGGGTACGTTTTGACCCTTATATGCCGAGTGAGAGAACCAATCCAGGCCGTTAGATCATTTGAGATCAATGGCGTGGATGAATCGAATAAGCCAAACGGTGTCGTTTGGCCTTCTCTGGGACTAGATCGGTTTGGGGTAAACGGGTCGGGCTGGTTTGGTGTGCCTGGGTTGATGATCTTGATCGTTGGATACATGAGATCCAACGGCTCAGAAAGGACGTGACAATAACGGCGTCGTTTCGACAGTGCTTGTGCCAAATCAAATTGGATCGGGTATAGGAAGACGTTTGGGTTTGGTTTTTTTTGTTCAATTTGGACAGCCCAGTCCGATTTCTCTTCTATTTTTGTTTTGTTTTCTTTTATTTGAACTCTAATTTTAAAATCAAAATCCTAGATTAAATCATAAAATCAAAAATTAACTCAAAATACTAATTAACTCTTAATCCCACAAAATTAAATACCAATTAAAATTAAAATCACACAACTAGATATTAAATGCTAAAGATGCAAAGTAACATTATTTTTTGTGATCTTTTCATTTTGCAAGATGAACTTAATTACTCCTAATTGTAAAATTAAGTTCTAAATACAAATGCAACATATTTTGTATTTTTATTAATTAAACAAATAAACATGCACACACAAACGCAAACAATAAGAGAAAAATAACACAAAATCCACAAAAATTGCAAACAACTCAAAACTATATTATTTTGAATTTTTGGGAGTAATTCTAATATAGGGCAAAAATCACGTGCTCACAGCTGCCCCTCTTTGTCCGAAAATACGAAGAGTTTTCGTGCAAAGATAAAGGTAGCGGATATGAGCGATTTTTGCCTGTTCGAGTACCCCGTGTGAAGCATTTTTTTTGAAAGATTTGACCGAACCTTTGCTTCAGAAGTTCTCCTACAAATCTCTGGCTAAAAGGGAATCAGGTCAATGTAGTTCGGGAAGTTTCGGTAGCTGGGACTACCGTGAAGCTGTGGTTTTACTGTTGTTGCTGCTGCTACTGCTTACCGACCTCCTTATTACACCAAAAGGAAAATCAAAGCTAAGCTAGCTATGTCAATCAACTATGAGTTACAAGATTTCTATCTATAATTCTCTTGAAAACTTGATCTTGAGACTTGGCTGATTTTGCCGTAGACTTTGATCTGAATCTTGATGCTCGCGAGTTGTAGGTGCTTGTTTCTTTCTGCAGCATTGAGCAAAATAGGATTTGCGGGGCTTGTGACTTCAATCAGATTTCGAGCAATCCGCACCTTTGTTTGCTCCAATATTCGAGCTCATTTCTTTTTGTTCTTTTCTTCTTCTCTTTATTCTGGATTGAGACTCACTCCGTAGGTCATCTCGAACCCTGTGCCTCGAGGTCAAACCTGCTTAGACACCAAAACAAAACAAACGAACGAAATTTTTCTGCCCCAATTTTGCTAGGAAAATTTCGTGAGCTATCTGCAATAAAAATCTACGGAATCGATGAGAAGATTGGAAACCCCATATCTAAAAGGCGCAACTCAGGGATTGGGGCCCTAATGTTTATAAAAGAAAAACACGCAACTCAGGGATTGGAGCCCTAATGTTGGCTAAAAGGAAAAACACTCAACTCAGGGATTGGAGCCCTAATATTGGCTAGGAAAGCTGCTCAAATTAGGGATTGGAGCCCTAATGCCGGCTAAGAAGATACTTGATCGGTGCGGACTCAACCCTTGGGAAGAGTGGGCACTAACAACTTTTACCCGATAGTGGTTTCGGGGTCAATTTCCTCAGGGAGCTAGTTATGGGAGTTGAGTATTTGTGAAGTCTAGGAAGGTGTTTTGGCTCCTTCTATCATTTTTGGTTTATCCACTAAATTTATCAACTATAATTGTAAACTAAATTATGCTAAGTAATGATGCTATTTGTATGCAATAAGAGAAAAGCACTAGGGTTGTAGCACTTGCCTAGGTGACTAATTAACGGGTATAGAATTCTAATGCAAGGATGATAATTGAGGGAAATATGGATAACCGTTGCACTTAGCATTCACTCTCACACCTCTCGGTAGAGAGAGTGATTTTGCCCAATTGACTCTCTCGAGACCAATTGGGTAGGCTAATTTGCCCAAGCAACTAATGGTTCAAGTAGGGTAGTTACTCTCTCGAGGTTTAACCCGTTACTTGGGACTACCATTCTCATGGGTCCATCCCAAATCCTTGTTGGGTTAATTGTGAGGTCATAGACTCTCTTTCTCAAGAAGAGTCAAGACCCACTAAGCTAGACTTAGTGTTTGCAACCACTAAATCCAAGTGAAAACATACAATCAACCCAAATACCAAACACCCAACATCATCCAAGCATTAAGCTAAAACACCAATTAATTACCCACACTAGGGTTGAGCCACAACCCTAGCTAATGGGCTTAGCTAGACATGGAAGGAGTAGAAATGGAAGAAGTACTAGAAGAAATTAACATAATCATTAGCTACAAGATTAGTCTACTTGAATCCACGTTAATTGCAAGAGAAAATTGCCTAAAGTTGGCTAATAAAAGTTGTCTCGTGCTCAGTTGCTCAGATAGATTAAAAAAACTTCACCTAAAAAAGTAAAATGTTCTATTTATACTACACAGGAAAAATCGGACAAAAATACCCCTGCGGGTCTGTTGCGGACTGCATAGAAATGTCATGCGGCCGCATAGGGTAAATGGGCTTCATATTCTGTCTTCTGGACTTGAGAATGCGGACCGCGTAGAAATGTCACGCGGCCGCATAGGCAAGGTCATGCGGACCGCGTAGAAATGTGCGCGGCCGCATAAGGCAAGTAATGCGGACCGCGTAGAAATGGATTGCGGCCGCACTGTATAAACTGTCCCATTTTTAGCTCTCTGATCTTGTATCCATGCGGACCGCACTGATTTGGTGTGCGGCCGCATGGAATTTTGCCTTAGAATTTTTAGCCTCTGATCACTCTTCGTTGCGGACCGCATAGAAATGGATTGCAGTCCGCGTGGAACTTCCTCAAGATATGCCTCTCTGAACCTTTCTGCGCGGCCTCACAACAAAACAGTGCGGACCGCGCAGCTTGGGCTGATACTTGATTATTCTCTGAACATTCCTGTGCGTCTGCATACAAATCAATGCGGTCCGCACAAGTCTCTTTTTCCCAGGTTTCAGTTATCTTCTGGCGCTTGGCAGGTTTCACTCCTTTTTGAGCCGATTTGTGATATTCATCATCTAGTCGCTCAAACCTG
>MU759664.1:231773-264271 GCA_026770625.1 Nicotiana glauca | reverse complement strand
GATTCTCAAGGTCCAATGATAACTTCCTAGGCTCATAAGAGTACGAGCCCATACCATGCAAAGCATTTACACATTCTATTCTCCCGGCATCATCATTAGCCTCCATGTTCAAAAGCACCGCTTTAAGTGGGTCTTCAACATTAATCATTGCGCTTGTGTCATCCACTATCACCACCGTGACAATGTCAACAAACGAGCAAACTTCGGTACTATTTGATTGCCTCATAGATTTGCATACATGAAACACTACCTTTTCATCACCGACTCGGAAGGTTAACTCTCCCGCCTCGACATCAACCAAAACATTCCCTGTTGCTAGGAAAGGCCTTCCAAGAATAATTGGGACTTCAAAGTCCACCTCACAATCAAGAATCACGAAGTCGGCCGGCAAGATAAACTTATCAACTCGAAAAAGGACGTCATCGATGATACCCAAAGGCCACTTCATAGTCCTATCCGCCATTTGGAGCCTCATTGAAGTTGGGCGAGGTTGCCCAATTCCCAAAGTTTTGAACACTGAATATGGCATTAAGTTGATGCTTTCCCCAAGTCACAAAGAGCTTTTGCAATGTCGGCGCTTCCAATAGCGCATGGTATAGTGAATGCACCGGGGTCCTCAAGCTTAGGAGCCATGGAGTGTACAATTGCGCTCACTTGATGGGTCATTTTTATCGTCTCACACTCCATTGATCTTTTCTTTGTGACCAAATCTTTCATGAATTTCGCATACCCGGGCATTTGCTCGAATGCCTCCACTAAAGGCACATTGATAGTCAAACTCTTCATCATCTCAATGAATTTCTTGAATTGGTTATCATTATTTTGTTTGGCCAAATGTTGAGGATAGGGTGGAGGAGGCCTAGGCAAAGGTGCCTTGGCTTTAGGCACCTCCGGCTCGGGCATATCTATAACATGTTCCCTAGACGGGTTCATGTTCTCTTGAGTCTCCTCCTCGATCTCTTGAATGTCAATTCTCACTTCATCTCTTGCACTTATCTCCACAACATCATCAACCCCCATAGACATGTCAACATTGGGCAACTCATCTTCCTCTACTATGGCTTGATTCTCTCTTGAGGCATGCACATCACCGCCTCGTCCACTACGTGTGGTCACCGCCATCACATGGTTGTTTTGCCCACCCTTAGGATTTACTACCGTGTCACTAGGTAGCGCACCCTTTGGGCGAGTATTTAAAGATTGTGAAATTTGTCCAAGTTACACTTCTAAGTTGCGAATGGAAGTGTTATGTGAAGCCAATTGTGCATCCGAGTCCTGCGTCCTCTTCATCATTTGTTCGAACATGACCTCTATTCTACCAAATTCATTGCCCGAAAAACTCGACCCTTGAGATTGATATGGTGGCGGGTTGTTTGGTTGTTGAAACATCGGGGGTCTTTGAAAGCCTTGCCCCTGATTTCCTTGGCCACCATTGTTGTTCCATCCCCCTTGACCATTGTTATTGTTCCAATTGTTGTTGTTGTTTCCACTCCAATTACCACTATTGTTGCCTTGATTCCCCCAATTGTTGTTTTGGTTATTCCCATTCCAATTTCCGGCGCCTTGTGATTGATTATTGTTATTCCAATTGCCACCTCCTTGTTGATTATTCCAATTCCCTTGAGATCGCCATTGTTGGTTACCTTGGTTTCCTCTATTCCCTTGGTAGTTGTTGACATATTGACAATCTTTACTTTGCTCATCATAACATTCATTTGAATAACCACCACCATCATCATAATTTTCACAATTTCCTTGTTGTTGTTGCCCTCTTTGCCTTCTTTTCATCATATTTACTCCTTCCATAGCATTGACTTGGCGCGGGTTTTGAACTTGTTGCAATTGCGCCTTTGCTAATTGGTTCATTGTTGTTGTAAGTTCGGCAATGGCTTGACCGTGGTCATGCAACTCTTTATGCAAATGTATAACATTAGGATCACCTTGAGGAACATTCGCCCGACTTTGCCATGCCGAAGAAGTATCGGCCATTTCATCTAACACTTCACATGCTTCATTGTACGGGAGCTTCATAAAATTTTCACCCGCCAATTGGTTCACAATACATTGGTTTGTTGTGTTGATGCCTCTATAGAATGTTTGTTGAATCATCACATCGGTCATATCATTATTTGGACATTCCTTGACCATGGTTCTAAACCTCTCCCATATTTCATGCAAAGGCTCCGTTGGTTCTTGTTTGAAGGCCAAAATCTCATCACGGAGCGCCGCCATATGACTTGGAGAAAAGAACTTGGCAATGAACTTGTCCGCCAATTCATCCCATGTAGTGATTGAATGATTCGGTAATCTCTCCAACCAATCGAGCGCTTTACCCCGAAGAGAGAACGGGAAAAGCCTCAATCTCAAAGCATCTTCGGACACATTGGTTTGTTTACTTCCCCAACAAGTATCTACGAACCCCTTCAAGTGCTTGTATGCATTTTGATCGGAGGCGCCCGTAAAATACCCTCTTTGTTCGAGAAGTGTCAACATAACATTGGTGATTTGAAAATTCCCCGCCCAGATTCGGGGAGGAACTATGGCACTTGCATAACCTTGGTTAGGAAGGACCCTTGGAGCAACTCTTGGTGGAGGCGGAGGAGGGTCTGGAAGTGCATCATTAGGATTTGCATTAGAATTTCTACCTCTCCGTGGCATTTGTGGTACCTGAAGTTCCTCTTGTTCAACTTCATCAACCTCCTCCCCCGCGACCACATTGTCAAGAGGGACATTCCCGTTTAAAGCCATGTGTACCTGTTGGGTCAACACAAATAATGTTAGTAAAAAGAAGGAAAGAGAAGCAAAACACAAAACTAGCTACACAAATAATTAACACCGTAAGCTCCCCGGCAACGGCGCCAAAAAGTGATCGGTGCGGACTCAACCCTTGGGATGAGTGGGCGCTAACAACTTTTACCCGATAGTGGTTTCGGGGTCAATTTCCTCAGGGAGCTAGTTATGGGAGTTGAGTATTTGTGAAGTCTAGGAAGGTGTTTTGGCTCCTAATTTTGCTTCTATCATTTTTGGTTTATCCACTAAATTTATCAACTATAATTGTAAACTAAATTATGCTAAGTAATGATGCTATTTGTATGCAGAAAGAGAAAATCACTAGGGTTGTAGCACTTGCCTAGGTGACTAATTAACAGGTATAGAATTCTAATGCAAGGATGATAATTTTGGGAAATATGAATAACCGTTGCACTTAGCATTCACTCTCACACCTCTCGGTAGAGAGAGTTATTTTGCCCAGTTGACTCTCTCGAGACCAATTGGGTTGGCTAATTTGCCCAATCAACTAATGGTTCAAGTAGGGTAGTTACTCTCTCGAGGTTTAACCCGTTACTTGGGACTACCATTCTCATGGGTCCATCCTAAATCCTTGTTGGGTTAATTGTGAAGTCATAGACTCTCTTTATCAAGAAGATTAAAGACCCACTAAGCTAGACTTAGTGTTTGCAACCACTAAATCCAAGTGAAAACATACAATCAACCCAAATACCAAACACCCAACATCATCTAAGCATTAAGCTAAAACATCAATTAATTACCCACACTAGGGTTGAGCCACAACCCTAGCTAATGGGTTTAGCTAGACATGGAAGGAGTAGAAATGGAAGAAGTACTAGAAGAAATTAACATAATCATTAGCTACAAGATTAGTCTACTTGAATCCACGTTAATTGCAAGAGAAAATTGCCTAAAGTAGGCTAATAAATGTTGTCTCGTGCTCAGCTGCTCAGATTGATTAAAAAAACTTCACCTAAAAAAGTAAAATGTTCTATTTATACTACACAGCAAAAATCAGACAAAAATACCCCTGAGGGTCTATTGCGGACCGCATAGAAATGTCATGCGGCCGCATAGGGTAAATGGTCTTCATATTCTGGCTTCTGGACTTGAGGATGCGGACCGCGTAGAAATGTCACGCGGCCGCAGAGGCAAGGTCATGCGGGCCGCTTAGAAATGTGCGCGTCCGTATAAGGCAAGTAATGCAGACCGCATAGAAATGGATTGCGGCCGCACTGTACAAACTGTCCCATTTTCAGCTCTCTGATCTTGTATCCACGCGGACAACACTGATTTGGTGTGCGGCCGCGTGGAATTTTGCCTTAGAATTTTTAGCCTCTGATCACTCTTCGTTGCAGACCGCATAGAAATGGATTGCGGTCCGCGTGGAACTTCCTCAAGATATGCCTCTCTGAACTTTTCTGCGCGGCCGCACAATAAAATAGTGCGGGCCGCACAGCTTGGGCTGATACTTGATTATTCTCTAAACATTCCTGTGCGTCCGCATGACAAATCAGTGCGGTCCGCACAGGTCTCTTTTTCCCAGGTTTCAGTCATCTTCTAGCGCTTGGCAGGTTTCACTCCTTTTTGAGCCGATTTGTGATATTCATCATCTAGTCGCTCAAACGTGCAATCAAACGCAACTTATAAGCAATTCAGGACTAATCAAGAGCAATTTATGCACAAAGCTTAGGTAAGAATGGGTATAAAACATGCACAATTCACAGTTATCAATACTCAACTCAGGGATTGGAGCCCTAATGTTGGCTAAAGGTAAACCGCTCAATTCAGGTATTGGAGCCCTAATATTGGCTAAGGAAAAATGCTCGACTCAGGGATTAGAGCCCTAATGTCGGCTAGGGAAACACTCAATTCAGGGATTGGAGACCTATTGTTGGTTAAGGAAAAAGTGCTCAACTCAGGGATTGGAGCCCTAATGTTGGCTAAGAAAGCTGCTCAACTTAGGGATTGGAGCCCTAATGCTGTCTAAGAAGATACTCAACTCAGGGATTGGAGCCCTAATGTTGGCTAAAGGTAAACTGCTCAATTCAGGGATTGGAGCCCTAATATTGGCTAAAGAAAAACGCTCGACTCAGGGATTGGAGCCCTAATGTCGGCTAGGAAAACATGCAACTCAGGGATTGGAGCCCTAATATTGGTTAAGGAAAGTTGCTCGACTTAGGGATTGGAGCCTTAATGTCGGCTAAGGAAAGTCGCTCAACTCAGGGAATGGAGCCCTAATGTCGGCTAAGGTAAATCGCTCAACTCAGGAATTGGAGCCCTAATGTCGGCTAAGGTAAATTGCTCAACTCAGGGATTGGAGCCCTAATGTTGTCTAAGGAGAAACACTCAATTCAGGGATTGGAGCCCTAATATTAGTTAAGGAAAATGCTCAACTCAGGGATTGGAGCCCTAATGTCGGCTAAAGGAAAAAGTGCTCAACTCAGGGATTTGAGCCCTAATGTTGGCTAGGAAAGTCGCTCAAATCAGGTATTGGAGCCCTAATGTTGGCTAAAGGAAGTCGCTCAACTCAGGGATTGGAGCCCTAATATCGGCTAAGGTAAATCGCTAAACTCAGGGATTGGAGCCCTAATGTTGGCTAAGGAAAAATGCTCAATTCAGGGATTGGAGCCCTAATATTGGCTAAGGAAAATGCTCAACTCAGGGATTGAAGCCCTAATGTCGGCTAAATTGGATCCCTAATGTTGGCTAGGAAAGTCGCTCAACTCAGGGATTGGAGCCCTAATGTTGGCTAAAGGAAGTCGCTCAACTCAGGGATTGGAGCCCTAATGTTGGCTAAAGGAAGTCGCTCAACTCAGGGATTGGAGCTCTAATGTCGGCTAAGGTAAATCGCTCAACTCAAGGATTGGAGCCCTAATATTGGCTAAGGAAAACTCTCAACTCAGGGATTGGAGCCCTAATGTCGGATAAAAGAAAAAGTTCTCAACTCAGGGATTGGAGCTCTAATGTTGGCTTAGGAAGTAACACGTTGTTTTTTGGGAATTCTAAACTATCCTCTTTTTTTTTTTTGGGTTTTCTTCTTTGTTATATCCCTTTTTGATAAAAGGCAGGAAAGAATACGGAGAAAACATCCCTTTTGCGCCATTATTTGCTGTAAAGCCGTTTCAGCACTTGCGCGTTTTCTTTCTTTTGGTTGCACCTGCTTCTTGCACGATTGCTTTGGACCGTACCTATTTCAATTTCTCAAACAGATATCAATTGTTAGTTTGAAACGGTGATTGGTTTTGTGCCCTTGATTGTATTTGATCATTTTATCCCCGCCTCATTTCTGCCGAGAACTCTGGCGTTGATTGGTTTTCGAGGGCGACCCCCTTCCGGCCGATAAGACCCAACTTTTAGGATTCCACGATGATTTGACCGTGTAAGGCTTTGATCCTTTCATTTGATTCTGCTCTTGAGGCCTTTGTCTTTAACTTTCCCTCCTTTCCAATGTTTGGTCAGTTGGGATTGGCTTAACATATCCGCCGAGGCTGGATCCTCTTCTCTTATCTTTTGCGAGGGGAAGCCCTGTAGCAACTAGTCCTGCCACCTTTCTTTGTAACAGTTTCGGGATTCAGAGTTAAACCGAAAGGGATTCAAGGAAAAGCAAACCAGAAAGCAGGGTAATGAATTTTAAATAGAAGCGTCCCTTTCGGGGGAAAAGAAGGACTTATCTGGGGTGCATGCTGACTTCAAATGGACATGACATGCTTCTTGGACTGGATGCCCGACCCGCACCAACTTCCATCTTTTGGTGAAACCATCGATTCGTATTTTCGAGTCAGGGGACCTTGCCAGGAATTTCAGTGATGAGATATCCTTTTTTAGGCCGACAACGCCCTTTGCGGGTTTTCGCTAATCGAACTCTCTCATTTCTCTTCTCACCGTCGCCCGATAGCGCTCTTTTCGAGTTTTCACTAAGCGGGCTCTCTCATTTTTAGTTTTTCGACTCCCGTCGCCTTATGGTGCCCGAAGGTTTTCACAGATAAGACTCTCTCATTTTATTTCTCTCAGTTTAGAATGCATAAGCTTTATATCAATGATATTTCTCAGCTCTCACGCCTTTGGCAATTGATCCGAAGGACTTGCACTTGGTTTCGGGTAAAAAGAGTTGCGGACGAGATTACAACTTTGGAACCATTCGATGGGCTCATGGTCGAACCATTATACATCTGCCCCAGTTTCACTTTTTGGGAAATTTGGATTTTTGGTGTGGTGTGACTGAACCCCAGAGAGAGGCTGCCTACGTATCCTTTCGGAATCAAGTCTGACGTAGTTCAAACCAATCATCTGATTTTGTTTTTATTTTTTTATTTATTTTTAAAACTGTTCCCTTTTGTTCAACGGTGCTTCTGGATTCCAAATAGGGTAGCCAAGGAAATGTAACCGGCTCAGAGGGCTTGCAAAAGGGTTGATAGTGTTTGGGTAGCAGGAATAAAAGCCTTCATCATTTCAAATGCGCAAAGACATCACTAAAGCAATCTCAGACATAGTACCTTTTTACCGCGTCTGCATTCACGGCTGCTTCGGGATCATTTCCTTCGATGTCACCCAAGTATAATGCCCCTCTTGGCAGTATTTTTCTAATGATATACGGACCTTTCCAGTTAGGAGAAAACTTTCCTTTTGCTTCCTGATGATGAGGAATAATACGCCTCAACACCAATTGTCCCACTTCAAATTTCCTGGGTCGTACTTTCTTGTTATAGGCGCGGGCCATTCTTTGCTGATACAACTGCCCGTGGCAAACTGCGGCCATCCGTTTTCATCAATCAAATTCAACTGTTCCAACCGAGTTTTAACCCACTTACTATCTTCAACCTCTGCTTCAACAATTGTCCGGAGCGAAGGGATTTCTACCTCTGCCGGTATCACAACTTCGGTTCCATTAACCAATAAGTATGGGGTGGCTCCTACCGATATGCGCACTGTAGTGCGATATCCCAGTAAGGCAAAAGGCAACTGTTCATGCCACTGTCTGGAACTCTGGATTGTCTTTCTCAAAATCTTCTTGATGTTCTTGTTCGCTGCTTCAACAGCGCCGTTGGCTTTGGGCCGATAATGAGTGGAGTTCCTATGCGTTATTTTGAATTGTTCGCATACCTCCTCTATCAAATGACTATTCAGGTTCGCAACATTATCTGTGATGATGGTTGCGGGAATACCAAAATGACAGATAAGGTTCGAATGTACAAAATCCACTACAACATTCTTAGTGACCGCTTTGAGAGTGATAGATTCGACCCACTTCGTGAAGTAATCAATAGCAACCAATATGAATCTGTGCCCATTTGAAGCTTTTGTCTCAATCGGACCAATGAAGTCCATACCCCAGGCGACAAAAGGCCAAGGTGCTGACATAGGACGTAGCTCTGTTAGAGGTGCATGAATCATATCTCCATGCACCTGACACTGATGACATTTCCGAACAAAGCTGAAGTAGTCTTTCTTCATAGTTATCCAATAATACCCAGATCGAAGGATTTTCTTTTCCAAGACACCGTTCATATGAGGTCCGCACACTCCCGCGTGCACTTCGTGCATGATCCTCTCTGATTCCTCAGAGACAACACATCTTAACAAGTTAAGTTCCAGGGTTCTTTTATACAAGATCTCACCGCTCAAAAAGAAACCGCTCGCATGCCACCTAATAGTTCTCTTTTGATCTCCAGTAGCATGTTCGGGGTATTCTTGTGTTTTCAAAAACCTCTTAATATCATGGTACCATGGCTGGATGTTCGGTCCCGCCTCGACTGCATTACAGTAACCGTGTCTTTCCCTGATTTGGATTTCCAAGGGATCGATGTGGGCATTGCCTGGATAAGGTAACATTGAAGCTAAAGTGGCAAGTTCATCAGCTAGTCCATTGTTACACCGCGGGATGTACCTAAAATCTATTGATTTGAATCGCTTGCCGAGATCCTCCACGTGCTGTCTGTAAGGAATAAGCTTGACATCTCGGGTCTCCCATTCACCTTGGGCTTGCCGGATAATCAGATTAGAGTCCCCCATAATCAATAAATCTTTAACATCTTGATCAATTTCCATGTTCATGCCCATGATGCAGGCTTCATATTCAGTCGTATTGTTCGTGCAAAAGAAACGGAGCCTAGCCGTAGCTGGATAGTGTTGACTAGTGGGTGAGATCAAGATTGCCCCAATTCCTACACCTTTGGCATTTACGTCCCCATCAAAGAACATTTTCCAAGCATGAGCGTCTTCCGGGACTACTTCTATTGTGTTTACCTCCTCATCTGGAAAATAAGTACTCAACGGTTGGTATTCCTGATCAATCGGGTTTTCAGCCAAGTGATCCGCCAATGCTTCGGCTTTCATCGCCGTGCGAGTGACGTAGACTATGTCGAATTCGGTAAGAAAAATTTGCCACTTTGCCAATCTCCCAATGGGCATCGGTTTTTGGAATATGTACTTCAAAGGATCTAACTTGGTTATGAGGTGAGTAGTATGAGCCTGGAGATAATGTCTCAGCTTTTGAGTGGCCCATGTCAAAGCACAACACGTTCTTTCCAACAAAGTGTATTTGACTTCATAACCGGTGAATTTCTTGCTCAAGTAGTATACCGCCTGCTCTTTCTTTCCAGTTATGTCATGTTGCCCGAGGACACAACCAAAAGAGTTTTCTAAAACCGTCAGATACAAGAATAGGGGTCTCCCTGGTTCTGGCGGGACCAAAACGGGAGGATTTGAAAGATATTCTTTTATCTTGTCGAAGGCCTCCTGACACTCAGCTGTCCATTTGATTGTTGCATCTTTCCTTAATAGCTTGAATATGGGCTCACACGTGGTGGTCAGTTGAGCAATGAACCGGCTGATATAGTTTAACCTGCCCAATAGACTCATCACGTCTTTCTTTGTCCTTGGAGGAGGCAGGTCCCGGTTAGTCTTTATCTTTGTTGGATCTAACTCGATACCTCTCATGCTGGCTATGAAACGCAGAAGTTTTCCTGATGGGACTCCGAAGGCGTATTTAGCCGGATTTAGCTTCAAGTCATACTTTCGCAGCCTCTCGAAAAACTTCCTCAAATCTCGAACATGATCGTCCTGAGTTCTGGACTTGATGATCATGTCATCTACATACACCTCTATCTCTTGATGCATCATATCATGAAAAATGGCAGTCATGGCTCTCATGTAAGTGGCCCCGACGTTCTTAAAACCAAACGGCATAACCCGGTAACAGTAAGTACCCCAAGGTGTAGTGAAAGCCATTTTCTCAACATCTTCTTCATCCATCAACACCTGGTGATATCCTGCATAACAATACACGAAGGACTGTATCTCATGTTTGGCATAGTTATCAACGAGGATGTGGATGCTGGGCAAAGGGAAATTATCCTTGGGACTTGCTTTATTCAAATCCCGGTAATCCACACACACCCGGGTTTTCCCATCTTTCTTCGGCATGGGAACTACGTTAGCCAGCCACGTAGTATACTGGACTACCCGGATCACCCCAGTTTTTAACTGTTTTGTGATTTCTTCTTTGATCTTATCACAGATATTAGTCTTAAACTTTCTCTATTTCTGCTGAACTGGGGGACAATCAGGGTAAATTGGCAATTTATGCGCCACTAGATCAACACTTAGTCCCGGCATGTCATCGTATGACCAAGCAAACACATCTTTAAACTCAAACAGGATTTGAATTATTGCATCCCGTGTTTTCTCATCTGTGTGAATGCTTATTTTTGTTTCTCGGATCTCTCAGAGGTTCCCAAATTAACCGGTTCTGTATCATTCAAGTTCGGCTTAGGTTTATTCTCAAAGTGTTCCAGTTCTCGATTTATTTTCCTAAAAGCCTCTTCTTCATCATATTCCGGTTCTTGGTTTATTATTTCACAATTAGACAGCGTGTTTAGATCTAGGCATGAAGTCCGCAAGCATGTCATGTCATTTAAAGCCGCATTATTAGAACTGAAAAGAAAAAATAAAAGAGGAAAAATACCAAAAATCAGAAAAATAAAGAAAATAAATTATGAAATATTGATTTCATTTCTTGGAATTGGGAAAATAACAGGGTTTACATTCAGGAAATTGAAAACAGGAAACTAAAGAAAAACATCCGAGTTACACCCTGGGATAACTCGTGATGCGGGAAAAGTGGCAGGACAAGTCTACCTGGACTCCCGCCTGACTGGGAATGGTGTAGCCTTCCAATTTTGAAGTTTAGCATCTGGCCCCATGTATAGCACCTCAGCGGTGCTTGTTCCTTCTCCTAGCTGAACCATGTGGGTTTCATAAAGCATTTCTCTCATCGCCCCACATATTTCCTCAATCTCTTCGGTTGTAAAGGCCTCATCCTTTTCTTCTTCATCAAACCTTGGCCTGACGAAAGTTTCATACAAGTGTGGCAGTGGTTGAGGTAAATCCCATCCCTCATTCTTTCTCTTATTCGCCCACTTTTCATCATATGGGGTATGGTGGAAGCCTATCCCAAAGAACTTCTCAGTTGAAGGCAAGGTAATAGGTTCAACTATTCCTTGTAATGATTTCCCAAGCCCTTTTCCTGGTTTGAATCACCGTCGGATAATTTATTTAGCAACCATGATCGAGGCATTGGACAAGAAAGGTTGGGGTCAAGGGCTCCTCTCTTCATACCGATCTGCCAATACAACTTCAAAAGCCTGATAGACTATGTGTTCAGTTCCCTCTCTGGCTTCGAGACGTGGGATGGATGGATCCCGGTAGATAGACTGCTCGTCTTCTCCGTGGACCACATTTTCCAGATCCTCATATTCGAACTTCACCATTTGATGGAGAGTAGGGGGTACAGCCCCTGCAGCATGAATCCAAGGCCTTCCTAGAAGAAAGTTGTAAGATGTGTCCATATCTAGCACTTGGAAGGTCACCTCAAAGTCCACGCGGCCAATGGCCAGAATTAAATCGATTTCTCCAATTATGTCCCTTTTGATTCCATCGAAAGCTCTTACACAGACGTTATTGGGACGAATCCTTCCGGTCCCAATCTCCATTCTCTGTAACGTGGAGAGTGAGCAAATATCAACACCCGAACCCCCATCCACCATCACTCGCTTGACATAGTAGTCTTTAAACTTGGCGGTCAGATGCAAAGCCTTGTTGTGAGCCGCTCCTTCCGGAGGCAAATCATTCTTACTAAAAGAAATTTGATTGACAACAAAGAACCTTTCTACCATTCTTTCGATTTGCTCGATCGAAGTCTCAGCCGGTACATATGCCTCGTTCAGAGTTTTCACTAGGATCTTCTGATGTTCGGGAGACCTCATTAACAAGGATAACATATACACTTGTTCAGGGTACTTACACAACTGATCCACCATTTCGTAATCAGACATCTTCATTTTCTAAAAAGAAAGCCTCTGCTTCTTCAACACTCACAGGCTTCTTGGGTGGAAAGCACTTCCGCGTGGCATTGATTACTTCCTGTATATCTGAATATTTCTTAGAAAAAGGATTCCCCGGAAGTACTCCTGTGATTTCTTTACCCTTGTATGTAACTAACGTCTGCTGATAATTCCATGGTACTGCAGACGGGTCCGTCATTGGCTTCTGTGGCACGCATCCAATAACCACTAGCTCGTTCAGCCGAAGCGGTTTAATTGTCCCTCGGACCACATAGGCTCCTTTTGGCACATACATTGGTGTTCCCTTTTTCACTTCAAATCTCTTCGGAGTACTCATGACTAATGGCTTTTCTTGGTGACCTCGCGGGACATAGAGAACCCCATTTTTAGGAGGCACCATCTTTTCTTTTGTTTCGCCTTTTTTCTCGAATTCAGTCTTGGCAATTTTAATCTTCTTTTACCCTTTCTCTTGCTTCGGGGCTGTCTTAGGCTTCTTTTCTGCATCAACAATAGCAATTATGGCTTTCAAAGCGGGATCAAACTCCTTGTCTTCGCAGATCATCCCGATCACTAGCCCATTATTGTGAGCGGGCAAGGGATTGTTAGTCACATTTGGGACCTCCTCGTCCCTTACCACTATCTTCCCTTGTTCTATCAGGTTTTATACTACCCTTTTTAGAGTCCAACAATCATTGGTATCATGCCCTTCCGCCCCCGAATGATAAGCACACCTGACACCGGCTCTATAAGCAGGCGATGCTGGATTTTGCCTTATTTGAGGGACTGGCTGCAAGAGACCCATCTGGACAAGCTGAGGAAATAGGTTGGCATATGGTTCGCCGATGGGTGTGAAGGTTTGTCTCCTGGGTGGTTCCTGGGGACGGAAGTTATTCTGGGGTGGTTGGGGATTATAATGGTTTCGGTAAGGAGGCTGATTTCTAGGAAGTGGAGCTTGGTTTCGGTTGGCTTGTTGCGGTGGTCGGCCATAAGGTTGAGCATTCATGACCATGTAGGGTTGAGGAGTATAGGCCATATCTTGGTGGGGGTAGTAGTGCTGCGGGGGTCTTTCCGAAAAAAAAGACCTGGGGGTATGGTATTTTCTTGCATCTGATGCCGTCATGGACGTTTCTTCCTTCTTCTTGCCCCTCGCTACTCCTCCAGACCCACCCTGAATGGCTTGGGAGGTAGCTCTGATAGCGTATTGGCTCAACATTCGACCAGTTTTCAAACCGTTCTCGACAATTTTGCCAATCTTGATGGTTTCAGCGAATGGTCTACCCATTGCAGACATCATATTTTGGAAGTAATCCGACTCCTGGGCTTGGAGGAAAACCGTGACCATTTCGACCTCATCCATTGGATGTTTTACCCTGGATGCCTGCTCGCGCCATTTAACTGCGTATTCTCGGAAGCTTTTCGAGGGTTTCTTCTTTAGGTTCGTCAACGAGTTCCTATCTGGAGCTATGTCAATATTGTATTGGAACTGGTTGACAAAGTCTCTGGAAAGATAATCCCATATGCGCCAATGGGATATATCTTGGTCCATGTACCACTCAGATGCGATACCAACCAGACTCTCTCCAAAATAAGCCATGAGGAGTTCTTCTTTTCCGCCAGCTCCTCGCAACTGGTTGTAGTACCTATTGAGATGAGCGATGGGATCACCGTGCCCATCGTACTTCTCAAACTTTGGGGTTTTGAATCCCAATGGCAAATGCACATGGGGGAACATGCACAAATCAGTATAAGACACACTTTTCCGCCCACTTAAGCCTTGTATATTTTTTAAACTTTGCTCAAGTCTCCTCATTCTTTTGGACATCTCATCCTGCTCAGGTTCTTTGGGAGTTTGATCTTGCCCCTGTGTAAGCTCGTCTCGAGGCGGCTGAGGATAAGCATTGGTGGTAAACCAGGTAGGTTCCAATGAGAAAGATGGTGCTTGAAATGTGAATGAAGAGGAGTCGAAGTTGGGCCTGGGTAAAGCGGGTTGTGCCGTGGCTGAACAAGGCGGTGCAGTGCGATGAATATGTTTGAAGCCGCACCTATCACTGACACCTGGGGGTAATACTCAAAAGGTGATCCGGTGAAGTGAGCTGAAATGGTAGGATGCCCGAACGGGGTAGTCGGATAACTTATGGGGACGTTGGAAATCCCACTTGCCCTAGGGAACAACTCAGGGAATCCAGGGATCACAGTCGGTAGTTCTCTTCCATTGCTCCAGGCGTCCCACATTTCCATTATGCGGAGACGCATAACTCTATTTTCCTCAGCAGTTGCTGACTCAGAAGTAGGGATGACTGAGATTGAACTTTCCTCCGAAATAGGAATCGTTGGTAGGGGAATGTCTGAAGACATTTCAACACTTCCTTTCGACCTTGTGAAGTATGTACGAACACTTTCTTTTGACCTTGCGAAGGACGGTTGAACACTTCCTTTTGACCTCGTAAAATATGAATGTGAGGCAAGATTACCACAAAACCAATCACCTTTCTATAGAACCTGGATATAGCGACAACCAGTTAATTTGAGGCAAATAACATATAGGTAATCTCACGTTGGGGTGTGATGCACTTATACAGTTAAATGGATTTATATATATTTTGCAACGGTTGCATGTGTCATTCCGGCCTTTCCTTATGTTTTTTTTTTGTTATTTTCTCTTTTCCTTATTTTTCTTTATTTTATTTATATCCTTTTTTCTCTTATTTAGTGTTACGGTCGAATCTGATGAAGATTGCCTACGTATCATGACCCCGCACGAATCAGACCAAGCGTAGTTCGTGAAAAACAAATGCAAAGGATAAAGAAACAATTTTTTTTGGGAATTTTCCATTTCATTAATAAAACATTCATTACCAAATAGAAATTTTGAAAGGGAAACAACAAACTTAAAACAAAGTACAGATTGTTTTGGGGATTAAAGATTTTAAGGCTGTGTGGGCTTAACCGGACAAAGCCTAAAAAAATGACCAAAGGTGGCCATTTATGCCAAGTCAGTCTTCCGGCATCCCTTTCGGGAACATTCGGCTATTTCCCGCAAAAACAGCATAACCAACTTATTTATGGCTCTTTTTCTCGTTTTTCCAAAAATAGAAAACCTGATATTGCAAACACGACCTTTCAGCGCCTCGGGGACGAAGATTCTAAGGCTGTGTGGGTCAATAGGTCAAAAATCCAAAAATGACCCAAAAGTGGCCGTTTGTGCAAAGTCAGCCTTCCGGCGTCCCTTTCGGGAACATTCGGCTATATTTGACAAAACGGCATCACTTGACTTAATTATGAAAAAATTAAAATTTTGACATTTTTTTTATATATATTTTTTATTTTGGCTATTTTTTCAAAAGGGGAGAGTTGGACCCGATGAGAGTTGCCTACGTATCCCACACCCTATGAGAATCAAACTGGCGTAGTTCGGGGAAATATGACGAACTATATTTTTTTTGAAAAAAAAAAAACCTTTTTCTTTTTCTTTAACAACGTATTTTCCGACCAAATAATTTGAAAACAAGAAGAATAAAAACAAAGATTCTTTTTTTTTTTGCTATTTTAAAATGATAAAATATTTTTTTTCTTTTTCTTTTTCTTTTTTTTTCTTCAATTTTCTCAAAATTTGGCAGGGTTCCGACAGTATTTGGGCACCGATATGCTATTAACTCTCTACACTGCTATTTCTCTTTTTTTCGTATTTAAAAGCCGGTCAACATATATGTCTGAGGCAAATAAATGCGTAAAACAAACAGGATGCAGCAGGATGGTCTTTTTCATTTCAGGTTACCTGTCCTAGACGGGCCCAACCCCTCTGTTGAGTCCCCTAAGTCAAATGCAACATGATGCAAATATAAGTGTTCCTACTAGGGATCCAGCATGAGGTCAAGTTATTCTAAGTTCAAAACCTAGGTATGTGTTCTAGACAGTGTACCCGAGCGGACAACTCGAGTCGGGGAGGGGGCTACGTACCGGGGACCCGCAAGATCGTCCGACTTTGTAACTTGTCCGAGCCCTTTTCTTATTTTAGGGTATGACACTAATAGAATAGGGAGTCTCAACCAGTAAGCACATCCCCGGAGGTGAGAAGAGAAGGGTTTCGGCATAGTTCATATACACAGTCCAAATAATATCAAAGCGGTAAAATATTTAGCACATTTAGCAGGAAAACATGTAGGAAAATCAGATAAAGCCGAAAATAACAGTTATTCTAAGCTCGAATTCTTAAACCCTGAACCGAAATTTCGGGTTTTTATCCCCAACAGAGTCACCAGAGCTGTCACACCTCCTTTTTACGCACCTACCCCGAAGGATAAAATGTATGAGGGAGTTTTTTCATTTAAAATGACATTATTCGAAATGGAATTATTTATTTATTTCAGAGTCGCCACTTGGGAAAGGTTTGGCTTTTCGTGTCCCAAGTCACCGATTTATCTTGAATCCCAAATCGAGGAAAATTTCGACTTTCCAAGTGAAGTCTGCGAACCAGAAATTCTAAGTAAGGAATTCTGTTGACCCGAGGGAAGGTGTTAGGCACCCCCGGATCCCGTGGTTCTAGCACGGTCGCTTAAACTGTTATAAATGGCTTAATATCTGATTTTAATACATGTTATCCTATAGTGTAATTTTAAAAGATTATTTACCGCTTTATTATTTTTTTAATGAGAATTACGACGTCGTGAAAATACATCTCGAACCACGTCACATCAATGTACTCGTGGCTATTGACATACTTCGACTTCGTCGAGATTTAGATTTGGGTCACATAAATGTGCACCGTATTTAGGAAGGTAAAATTATTTAATGACGGCTCTAAAACGACTAGCATATTATCAACTTTGGGGAAGGCCGTGAAATTTACTAAACGACCCGTCCCGAATTCTAAATATTTTATTTTTGATCATTTATTGAGGGCCCCGCAGTTTGTGTGTTTTATTTAGCGAGGCTCGTCTCATTCTTTATTTAAGGATAGCCTAAAGTGACTATGATTTTTCTATCTATTTTTGTCCCTAATAATAAAAGGAAAAGTCCTAATTAATTATAGTTTAAGAATTAGTACTTAGGCCTATTGAACTCATGTGAAATTAAATCTTTTAATAATTCTTATCTATAATGAAAAATAACGCTTGCCTACTCAATCCAATCAAACATTTGACCAATTGAATTCCAGATTAAAATTCATGTTACCCTGTTTGTTTAACTGACGATGAATCCTTAAATTCCACTAAATGCTGGATCGAATTTTAAACTAAACGACTTGGTTATTTGATTCTGCCAACATTCATGAATAAGTTAAATGATTCAAATTCAAGTAAACTATTGATATTAACCAACTAACATGCAATTACTTGTTCCTACATCGAAATAGTGAGCTTAACTAACAAAGGAGAGGACATCAAATACTAGCATGTTTGGCTTTTTTAAAAGCACGCTTATCCTGAAATCGGAATGAGCACCACATGTTGACTTCTGAATTAATTGTAGGTCTAAACAATACTAGTATTCGATTTTTAACTCAGTGTTAACTGAGATCAGTACTAAACTATACTAAATCTACAACTAATGAACATGAATTAACTATTTTAAACAGTCCCAATTAGGTACAAACTTCACAGTCTACATTTTATTAAGTTATAGATCAAATTGGACTATACAACTACTTATCATCTATATCTACTGAACTACATATACAACACCAAATAATTAGGGGGCCCGAACACTTTCATTTCATATTTACATCTCCAGGCTACATCAAATTGAAACCAGTTGTGTACCTGGATTGGAGTGAACAGAGGAATAAAGAAGAAGTTAGCAGCAGTGCAACACATCAAACAACAACAAACAACCAGCAACAACCAAGGAAGAGAAATGACAGTCCAGAAGTGAACCAGCACCAATTGAAAACCAACAACAATACTCAACACCCAAGGTAGAACTTGAATTAAACCAAAACTGGACCAAAATTCCAATGAAACAGTGCCCACTTATACACTCAAACAGACTGGTCCTAAGCTTTCAAAATGCTGTCTTAGGCTAGAAAAGAGAATCTCTAATACAACTGATTGTTTTTTTTTTCTATTCTTGCAAGTGTGACCTTTGAAAGATGATTTCAAAAGCCAAAGAAAGAGCAAGAACTGACTTCAAATCCTCTCCAAAATACTCTCCAAAACTTGTTTGAAAGCTTGGAGAAGTGCTCTCTAAGACTGTCTCTAAGACTCTCCAGACCCTTTTTAAGACTTCAGAAAGATGCTCTCAAAACTGATTTTTTCAGATCAAAAGAACCCCATAATACAATTGCTCTCTCTAAAAACAAGTCCCCATATTCTGTCCAATATGTTCCTATTTATATGGTCAAAATAGACCTGCCAGCTTCTTAAAACCATTATTAAAACCATTCTTTGCCCATGATATTCCCTGAATCCCACTACTAAATGTTTTGTTCATTTTTAATGCAAAGTTATGGGTGGGTTACTTATTTAATCAATTCCTCTTAAAACTTCCCATACTATTATGCCTTGTTCCCCATTATCTATTAAACAATACATTAGTTTAATGTTATTAATACTTAATGGATAGAGCACTTATACTAACCCCCTTTTTCACACTTTTAAATCCCAAAATACCCCTGAGACTACCCCTGTGATTTATCCTACCCCTGGTTTTGCACTTTATCAACTATAACCAATTTTCCTAATTAACTTAAATCAACAGTTCAGGAACAGAACTCAAATCAGGTCAAATGGCATAAAAAATATGACCAATGAAACAGGACAAATTCCTATTGAACTAACAAGATCAAATTTCTGATACAGATACATAGACTAACCACACTTAAAACGAATTACATTTCTAAATTAACATCAGGCAAAGCAGATTAAACGTAGTGAGATTAACAGTAATAGGAAAACAACTGGGAAATTGTTACAAATTTAACACAGACGATCTATGAACACTGGTTTTGAAAGAGAATAGGCTAAGATCAGAGAGACCAAACACACATACTAACATTTTTGGACCTTAGCACAATCATCAAATGAACACACATTATCTAATTTCGAACGAAACTTAGAATGGACAAATATAGGTCTAATTGCGGCAAAAGAAATTATTAACAATTAATTACCATTTAATTAGTCCAAACTAACCAAATGCACAAACAGAAAAAGAAGTAGAGGGGTAGAAACACATTCAAGTGGAACTTTGAAGAAAATATCACAGGGACTCACCGGATGAACTGGAAATCAAAATTTGGTGCTCTAACTTGAACTCGAACCTCTGCTTCTGGTTTGAGATCGAAATGAACCTTAAGCGAATGTTCTCGACTGAGAACATTCGACTAAGGTCGATTACGACCTCAATTTCTTCGAATTTTCTTTAGTCCCAGAGTTAAGGTTTCCTGGTCGATTCTCTGATCGAAGATTCGAACCCTTTGGTGCTGATTCGAAGAGAACTGTTAGAGTAGTGGGAATAGGGAGGCTCAAGTGGTCAAAGGGTGTAACTTTGGGACTGTTTAGGTTTGGCGCCACCACCGAGGAATTTTGGGGCGGCGCTAGGGTTCATGTGGTCAAAATCAATATTCGACGAATCATGGGTTGATTCGAGGGGAACTAGTGGCGTTCTAGTGGCGAGGGAGGTCCAGGGGTCAAGGGGTGTGAGTTTGGTGGTTATTGGATGTATTAGGGTTTCTAACTGATCTTAGATCTGATATTCGAAGAGATTGGAATGATTTGAAGAAAACGAAGAGTGGATTCAAAGAGAGGAAGGTGAAGAGGTTCTATGGTGTGAAGGTGGGGTCGTTTGGACCACCAGAACTGCCGTGAGGCAATTTCCGGTGGGCGGAGCACGGTGGTAGGGGGCGATGGATTCATCTGGTCTCTAAGTGAGAGACGAAGGCGGAAAAGGGGGGTATGGCTTAGGGGGCTGGGTACATTTTGACCCTTATATACCGAATGAGAGAACCAATCCAGGCCTTTAGATCATTTGAGATCAATGGCCTGGATCAGTCGACCAAACCAAATGGTGTCGTTTGGCCTTCTCTAGGACTGGATCGGTTTGGGGTAAACGGGTCGGGCTGGTTTGGTGTGCCTGGGTTGATGATCTTGACCGTTGGATACGTGAGATCCAATGGCTCAGAAAGGACGTTACAATAACGACGTCGTTTCGACGGTGCTTGTGCTAAATCAAATTGGACCGGGTATGGGAAGACGTTTGGGCTTGTTTTTTTTGTTCAATTTGGACAGCCCAGTCCGATTTCTCTTCTATTTTTGTTTTCTTTTCTTTTATTTTAACCATAATTTTAAAACCAAAATCCTAGATTAAATCATAAAATCAAAAATTAACTTAAAATACTAATTAACTCTTAATCCCACAAAATTAAATACCAATTAAAATTAAAATCACACAACTAGACATTAAATGCTAAAGATGCAAAGTAACATTATTTTTTGTGATCTTTTCATTTTGCAAGACGAACTTAATTACTCCTAATTGTAAAATTAAGTCCTAAATACAAATGCAATATATTTTGTATTTTCATTAATTAAATAAATAAACATGCACACACAAACGCAAACAATAAGAGAAAAATAACACAAAATCCACAAAAATTGCAAACAACTCAAAACTATTTTATTTTGAATTTTTGGGAGTAATTCTCATATAGGGAAAAAATCACGTGCTCACACCTATACTGTTGGAAGGTAGCGAATACCTAGTGAGGATTTAAACTCTATTCTATGGGTATCTTTAAGATTTTTAGCATTAAATCCTTTATTCTTTTAAAATTATGATTTCATATATACTATTCATAGTATTTTTAGTGAATTTTACATATAAATACATACTCCGCATTGAAAGAATTAAATTTAGATAAATCTGATGTCCCTAAATTGGGAGAAATTCAAAAATAGCCAGATTTATCACTGGTCGTTGAAAAATAGCCAAGTTTTAAAAGTCATCGAAATTTTGCCACTTTAAATCTGAGCGAAAACACTGTTCAAAATCCGGGAAAATACGCCCTTAAATTTTACGGGAGTTCCAGCATAAGTATGCTTGAACTCCCGTAAATTTTACGGGAGTTCCAGTAAGTATAATTGTCCAGTATAATATACTGGAGTTTGGAGCACTGATGCTCCAGTCTCACGCAAATTTTACAGGAGTTAACAAAGTATACAGGTCCAGCATAATATGCTGGAGTTCGTACACAAATGCACCAGAATTCCCGTATATTATACTGGACCGGTCCTTGTTACAGCAAAATAATGGCTATTTTTCATTGACTTGGTAAACGCTGACTATTTTTTAATGACCAGTGTGAAAACTGACTATACCATGATATTTTAACCCCTAAATTGCATACGAATCGAGTTGCGCGTAATCTGCCCAAGCCCAAAAGAAATTTTGTTAGGTGTTAGCTTCTAAAATATATATGTTGTACTAAAGTTTTTTCACCAAGTATGGTTTTTAAAGTAATAGACCTATAACTGAACTTTCAACAAGGGCTAAAAGAGAAATATCGGCACTCGCCACTATTCTGTCCCCAACTCCAAGGCCTAAAGCACTAAAAACAGAGTTAACAAAAGCTTCGAAGGAAAAAAAAAATGTTGCGGAAGGCTCTAACATGCGCCGGAAGCGCACTGCAACAACAACAGTCATGGCGCACAATAGCATGGCGGCGGTCGTCGAGTGTTTCCTCAGCCGTCAACAGTATAATTCTCCGGTCCCTTAAAGACCACTATCTTGAAGTCTCCAAAATGACCCCTCCTCCGGTAATCTACCACCCTGAAGTTCATTTAACTGAATAATGTCTGCTCTTTAAGTTAGAATTTGATAATTTTTTCCAAGTTTAAATCTTATATGTGTATGGGGGTCAGCGCTGCGATTTTTTGTGCGCGCGCGCGGGTGTGTGTTATTTTTTTTGTGTGCATATGGAGACTGTATTGAAGGATTGGGGTTAATTTGTTAATTTATGATAAGAGAAGGTGATTGATCCTCTTTGCATATAGTGGGGAGCTGTGGAATCTAAGCTGGTCCATCCGTCCCCCAATTTATGTGAATGTGTCTGAGTGAACATGTAGTTTAAGGAGGAAAAAAAGACTTTTGAAACTTTGTCTAAAACAAGTCATAGATACTGTTGTGGCTGTAGCCTATAAATTATCTCATTAATGGTAAAATGAAAAATTTAAAGTTAAATTATGTCTAAATATAGAAATGTGTCATTCTTTGTTGGATTAATAAACAGGAAATGTGTCACATGAATTGGGACAACGGAGTATGAATTAAAATGGTTATGATAAACGAAGTGAGAATGGTGGTTAAGAACTTAAGAGAGAGAGAGAGAGAGAGTTGAGGATGATGGCTCAAAGGAGGGTGTAACATAGTTTTTGTTGGGTGGGTTCTCTAGATACTTGAGTAATTTTCTTGAGTGAGTGAAGAAGGTATCAAGCACAACGGTAAGGGTTAAGGGTACACTGAACTATGGACAACTCATTCAGTTACAATGGAAGTATGTAATTGCCCTAGTGAGCTAACATGATATGCATACAAGGTTAATGCAGTTTGGCAATAGTGTTCTCCTGGTAGCAGCTAGTGTATGTACACCCAAGTACAATATCCATAGGTAATACAATCAACTGTTTTGAATTGTAAGAACACGAGGTTGAATTCTCTCTCGGTGCAGTGAATATCAAGCTAAGCAGCTAAAGAGCGATCTGTGATAAAGAGCATTTAGCATCTTGCCTCAAGCTACATAGCCACTGCCACATAAGCTTGATGGTTACTGTTACAGGGTCAATTTTTTTCCGTTTTGACACTGCACGACAGTCACACGACAATGACTCAGCCCTCTTCCTTTTTCCCTCACGTTTTGGTCTGATACTTAGAATATAAAAGGCAACAGAAATTAGACAAGGCTTAGGAATTACTTTCCAATTTTGTATTAAACTCGTGCTACAAAGAAATACATACAAAAGCCTTACAAAAAGAAGCCAAAGACAACCAACACTCTGACTTCACAAGTCTGCCTAGCCTAAGCATATATATGCAAACGTTTTTGGCTCAAAACCTTATCCTAACCTAGTAGTTGACATCCCAACTGCAAAGGAATTCAAATTTCGAATTTCAAAACAGACAACTGCCCACACCTCCATATAGCCACTCATGCTGAAAAATAGAAAACTGCCCAACTGTCTTGCACGTGCGTGGCAAATGGCACATCCTTTGAATTTTGATGCCAACAGACCAACTCTTATCATGTCTTCGCGCCATTTGTCTTGCCACGCCCTGCCTTAGCTTGCCTTAGTTTTTTCAGCCCTTGCTATGCTTTGCTGTCCGTTGTCTTTGCCTTGCCATGGCCATGCCAATGCCATGATCTTGTCATGCCTGGGCACGTAAGCCACATACCGTCGTGCCACAGTGCATGCCCATTAACGCCTTCCCATGTCGGACAACCTTGTCAACATGATGCCACCGTCATCATAGGGCCGTGCCGAGGTCCATCATGTAAATCCCTCGTCACGCCCATGCCATATCAATCAAGCCGGGGGGCTAACAAACTTACCCACCAGATGAGCTCGTCGCCTTCGACGAGACAGAATCCAGATACGCCTTGATTTGATCCTGAAATTGCCATAGGGGTGGTCCTTTCTCCCAAGTTGCATACACTCTTGCTTTCCCGTCCATTGTACCAGGAACTCTGTCTGCCTGTTCTTTTTTGCTTTGACCCAGCGTACGGTGATCTAAAATCTTCTCAATAGTCTCCTCAAATTGCTTGCGCTCTACTGGAGGAGCACGTTTTGGCACCGTCCTTGTAGGATACTCAGCATCTTCATGGAACCATTTCAAGAAACTTACATGAAAATTTGGGTGAATTTTGATATGTTTCGGCAGATTCAGCTGGTAGGCCACTTCACCCACTTTCTTTACACCTTCAAATGGGCCGTCATACTTTGGAGTCATACCACGATGACGCGTCTTGCTATTGATTTTCTTCCAAATCTGTGTAGTAAGCTTCGGCAACACCTTGTCTCCAACATTGAACTCCAAAGGCCGCCTATTTCTGTCAGCATTCTTTTTCATTCTTTTAGCCGCTCTTCTCAAGTTGTCTCGCGCCTCAGCCAACAACTCATGCTTGCCGTGAGCATATCTATAAGCAGCAGGACACTTGCCTCCTGATTTCAACTGAGCAACTTCCAGCAGTTTGTCAGGCTATCTTCCCAACACAATCTCAAACAGACTCATTTCAGTTGCAGAAGATTTGTGCAAGTTGTAACAAAACTGTGCACTGTCTAGTAACTCGAACCAATTCCTTTGATTAGCAGTTACATAATGCCTCAAGTACTATTCAAGCAGATGATTGATACGCTCAGTCTTCCATCGGTTTGTGGGTGATTTGCAGTCGAGAATGTCAAATCAGTCCCCAAGATTTTGAATAAGCAGTCCAAAATCGGCATGTAAATCTCGGATCGCGATCACTCACAATATCCCTTGGAACCCCAAAGTGTTTCACAACATGCTTGTAGAATAATTTCTGAGGGCCATTGGACTGGGTAAAACCTGAATTAACCGTGGTGCACTTGCGGGAAACTCCTTGCCGAGGGCCTATGCACCCCCGGGATTAGTCGGGGCTCAAAGAGACTCGGACACCCGGTGCAAAAAAAAAAACATGCTCGTAGAATAATTCAGCAGCTACTTGAGAAGAACAAACGGTTGGAGCGGCATAAAAAATCCCATACTTTGAGAATCTGTCTACCACCACCATAATTGATGCTTTGCCATCAACTTTTGGAAGCCCGCTAATAAAGTCCATGGAGACAGAAGCCTACGGACACTCCGGAATTGGTAGAGGTTGTAGCAAGCCAGGTTCTTTCTTACGTTCAGTCTTGTCAAGCTAACAAAGTAGACAAGTTTTCACATAGGCTTCAACGTCATCTTCCATCTTCAGCCTAAAGTAATTCCGGGACAGCAACGCCAACATCCAACACCCGGATGACCAGCATAAGGAGTATCATACTTCTCCTTTAGAAGAGAACGACGTAATCCAGCACCTTGAGGAACTACAATTCTCCCCCCTTTGAAGTGCAACAGATCGTCCTCGATCCAATACCGCTTACTTGTCCCGTCTTTCACTTGATCCATTAATTTCACATACAATGGATCGTTCACAACACATACTTGATTGTATCCAGAAAATCATATTCAATTCGAGTAAGTGCATAAGTTGCAGCAAATACCTCTTTGCGACTAATTGCATCGATAACCTGATTTTGTTTTCCAGGTTTGTGCACCCAAACAAAGTCATATTCAGCTAAGAACTCTTGCCACCGGGCCTGCTTCGGACTCAATTTCTGTTGATTCTTGAAGTATGTATTAACCACGATTGTCCGCCTGCACCACGAACTTTACCCCAGCAAGTAGACTCTCCAAACTTGAAGGCAATGAATTACTGCATCCATCTCTTTCTCATGTGCAGAATAACGTTGCTCCGCATCGTTCAACTTTCTGCTTTCAAATGCAATCGGATGATCCTCCCGGAACATCACACCGCCAACAAGATAATGTGAAGCATCAGTATGTACTTTAAATGGCAAATCAAAATCTGGCAGCTTCAAGATTGGTTCGAATGCAATGGCCTTCTTCAATGAATTGAAAGCCTTGTCACACGAATCCGACCAAACCCATTTGACATTCTTTTTAAGCAAATCCGTCAAAGGAGCAACTCTTTTTGAATAGCCTGCAATGAACTTCCGGTAATAATTTGCCAAGCCCAAAAATGATTTAAGTTCCTTTATCCCGCTTGGTGCTTGCCATTCAACTATTGCTTGCACCTTCTTTGGGTCCATCTGCACTTGGTTTTCACTAACCAAATGGCGTAGAAACTTTATTTCGCGACTTGCAAATTCACACTTTTCCATCTGAACATAAAGCTGATAAGCTCTAAGTCTTTCCAGCACTTCCCTTAAGTGAGAAAAATGATCGTCAAGGGTCCAATTATAGATGACTATGTCGTCTAAGTAAACAACTACAAAGTCATCAAGATACTCGTGAAGAACATTGTTCATTTAATTACAAAAAGTTGTCGGGGCATTGGTTAGCGCAAACGGCATTACAAGAAATTCAAAGCTACCATATTTAGTTACACAAGTGGTCTTAGGGGCATCCCCTCGGTTATCCTAACCTACCAATAACCTGACCTTAGGTCTAACTTAGTATAATAACTAGCCTTGGAGAGCCTGTCCAGCAGATCTTGAATCAAAGGGCCCAGGTACTTGTTTTTGACAGTCACCTTGTTTAGCGTCCTATAGTCAAGCACATTTGCAGCGTACCATCCTGCTTTTTCTGGAACAAAACAGGAGCACCGTATGGAGCCTTCGATAGTTGAATCAACCCAACATCAAGCAACTCAGACAATTGCTTCCTTAATTCAGTCAGTTCCATAGGTGACATGTGGTAAGAGGCCGCGCAGGCAGCAGTGATCAATCTCCCTCCTCGGTGGTAACTCCCTTGGCAATTTTGGATGCATCACATCTTTGAATTCCTTCAGCAAATCTGCAACACAATTCGGACCTCAGTCTGCACAGCTGGCTTGACTTCAACGAGTGCAGCGAGGCCCCTCTTCAAGCCTTTCTCAAATGCAATGACAGAAATCAAAGTAGCAATCCCAATGTTCTTTCTTTCATCCCCGTGGGGTCGAATACCTTTCGCAAAGCCGGGGTTTGTGTCCCCATGAACATAAGTCCATCCAAATGAGGAATTGGAGCGACCTTGTTCTTCTTCAGAAAATCTATTCCCAACAGCACATTGAATTCATCTAATGGCACAACAGTCATGTTGAACCTTCCAGACCAATGGCCCAATATCATCGGGATATCTAGCGCCACCCCATAACCAGGTTGAGCCTTTGAGTTCACATCCCATACTCTTGAACAATTCTGGAGGCAACAAAGGTGTGCGTGGCTCCATTATCAACTATTGTCACGACACTCTTGCTTTCGATTTTCAGATCCACATACATTAGTGCATTCACTTATGCAACCTCTTCCTTGGCAGTATCTTCTTCATCATTCGCCATAGTTACACAAGCCAAAGTGTTCAACATCCGCAATGGATTTGCATAACCAGCAACTTCCCATCCCTTTCCTTGTTTCTCCTCTTCAGCAAGAAGAGCATTTATCTTTCCTTAATTTTGGACAGTTTCGTGCATGATGTCCAAGTTTTTGACATGTCCAGTAAACCTTTTCACCACTCGTTGGCCTGTTTGTTTTTGATGAAGAAGCGTCCATCTTGCCTCTGCTTTTGTCATTTCCATCTTGCTTCCGGTTGTCCTTCTTCCAGTACTTACTCTTCTCCTTTTCCTTTGACTTAGAAGAAGAAGCAGGATCAGAACTTAGACCAGTTGAGCAAAAATCCACCAATGCGTCCGCTGCCGCAATTGCACTAGGCAGATCTTTAACTTTCTGCCTACGAATTTTGTTTTGTCCCCAGCCTTGCATTCCGGAAATGAAATTGTGCAGTTTACTTTATCCTCATCCCACATGTTTTGGATGTCCAACAACAAGGATGAAAAATCCTTCACATAGTCCCAAATAGAACCAGTCTGACTCAACTGCTTCAAGCGATCCCTAGCAACGCAAGACGAGTTGCTAGGCAGGAACTTATCCCTCAGCGCGTCACGAAGTTTCTCCCAAGTATCAACCTTGGGTCTGCTAGCACTTTCGCCCTCTGCATTTTTCGTACACTACCACAACACTGCATCTCCTCTGAAATAACGCATTGCCATGGTCAGTTTGTCCTTCTACGGGACATGAGCAGTAGAGAGGTAATGCTCCAAGTCCCATGAGAAGTTTTCCGGTTCCTTGGCGCCTCTCACGCCATCAAATGCCTTTGGCTCTGGAATCTTAATTTTGGTGTGTTCTTCACCTTCTTGGGGCACATTTGCAACAACCCATCGAAGGATCTGAATTTTCCTCTTAAGATCCTCATTCTCCTTCTGTAATTTTTCCAACAGCTCTGCAACAGTTTCTTGGAAAGCCTGCAATTCCACGAGTTGGGTATCAACACTCTCACGAACGTGTTGAAGTTCTGTGTTAACACCGTGGATCTGCGTCAAAATATCCACCAGATCCATAGCGTCATCAGTTATTCCCACCAGCGCCTCCAGCTTCTAAAGTCTTTCTCGAAGTTCTGCATTTCCAGCCATGATAATTCCAAGATCTTGCCGACGTTGCTTTGATACCAGCTGTTACAAGGTCAATTTTTTCTCCGTTTTGACACTGCACGGCAGTCACACGACAATGACTCAGCCCTCTTCCTTTTTCCCTCACGTTTTGGTTTGATACTTAGAATATAAAAGGCAACAGAAATTAGACAAGGCTCAGAATTACTTCCCAACTTTGTATTAAACTCGTGCTACAAAGAAATACATACAAAAGCCTTATAAAAAGAAGCCAAAGACAGCCAACACTCTGACTTCACAAGTCTGCCTAGGCTAAGCATATATATGCAAACGCTTTTGGCTCACAACCTTATCCTAACCTAGCAGTTGACATCCCTAACTGCAAAGGAAGTCAAATTTCGAATTTCACAACAGACAACTCCCCGCACCCCCACATATCCACTCATACTGAAAAATAGGAAACTGCCCAACTGCCTTGCATGTGCGTGGCACATGGGTGCATCCTTTGAATTTTGACGCCAACATGCCAACTCTTATCATGTCTTTGCACCATGCCCTCGTGCAGCATACCTTGCGCGCATGTCTGCCACTGCCGCATGCCCAGCTCGCCCATGACACTGCCTTGGCCGCGCCTATCTACCTTGCCAAACCCTGCCTTAGCTTGCCTTAGTTTTTCCGGCCCTTGCTATGCTTTTGCTGTCCGTTGTCTTTGCCTTTCCATGGCCACGCCAATGCCATGGTCTTGTCATGCCTTGGCACCTAAGCCACTTGCCGTCGTGCCACAGTCTATGCCCATCAGCACCTGCCCATGCCGGACAACCTTGTCAACATGATGCCACAGTCATCATAGGGCCGTGCCGAGGTCCATTATGTAAATCCTTCGTCACGCCCATGCCATGTTTGATCAATCAAGCCGAGGGGCTAACAGTTACACAAGCCTACATGCTTTTGAGCAATGATATTGGATTATTTGTAAATTGTGTTAGATATGAGTTTTTTTGACTTCTGTGGATGTGATAGTGAATATTGGTCAAGATGGCGTTGAAATAAGAAGCATGGCTGTTTGCATTAGGTTTAGGGAGCACAGAACATCGGTTTTTCATTTTTAGACCTTTACGCTAGTCTCTAGGAGCCAGATGTTTGAGCACTTCTATAAGACTAGCTTTAAGGCATCTACTTCCTAGACTTACTGCAAGGAGGGAGTTCTTATGCAAGTCGCTTTCGTAGACTTGGATTGTCAGTGGTGTTAAGTTATGGACCATAAAGATGATTCGAAGCCATGTGTCCATAGTGGCAGAAATTCCACCATTATGGCACAAATTATCAATCTATTGTGAAGCTTGTGTCTCAGGTACACTAGCAAGGGACTAGTGTTGTACAGTTAGGGATTACAGTTTTTTTGTGTTTACACACTTTCTCCAGCTCACATATGTATTCCTTCGAGATTAGCAATAACTGTGTAGGGTAGTCTTATAAATTTATAATAGTTCTTCTCTTAGGAAATATGGGGTGGAATGGCAATACGATGTAATAAGTTGCCATGATGATGGGTGCAATTTTCTTCTTCTGGGATCTGTTAGAGTTTGTGAGTGAAATAGATAATTATGGTGGATTGTTGTGGGAAGAAAATTTTCAATGGAAAAGTGTAAATCATGTCTTTGTTTTAGTGTACGGTTCTTCTTGTACCTAGAAAAATATCATCTAAGATTTATTATCAAAACACCCAAAAAAGAAAAACAAAAAGGAACGATCAATAAAATTCGAATATATTCTTTAATTGATTTTGTTACTGTTTTAATTGATAGCCTCGTAGATGATGACAGCCATACCTAACACTTTAATGAAGGTCGTGATACTTAAATCTGAAGCAATATCTTGTCATTGAGTATGGAATTTACAAACTTCAGTTTTAAATTTTATTTAAGCTTCAGATGATTTGCTGCTATTTGTGACAACTCCTGTTAATGTGATTTTTGATTTCCTTTTTGCATCTTTCGGGTGATTGACAGAAAGTTAGCCCTCCTACTCCATTCACTGTGGTCAAGGGGGCACTTGATCAAGGTGGTCCCGTTCTAAGACGAACACATGGAAATGAGGAAATCAGTATCTCTGTCATGCGGTTGGCCAACATTATTCCTGGAGGTGGTGGAGATGAGGAGGAGGATGGTATCAATCAGCTTTTTCTACACGTTGATATTTCAAAGCCAGGACAGAAGGAATCTCTGCATTTTCTTTGCGGGCTATATCCAGATGCTCTGGGAATACACTCGGTTTCATTGAGGCCAAAGGCCGAGTCTACTGGGTTTCTTGCTGTTCCAACCAATTACAGTGGCCCAGTTTTTCAGTAAGTCTTTTTCCGATGCTTGTTATGCTGTTGGGTTTGGCTGTCTGCTATATTTTTACCCATTCAGACATCATGACCTAGTTGTCTTGTCTGTTCATTCTTCTGTATATAAGACGATTATATTTGGATGTTTGGCTGTCCGTCTGTTTCTACTGATTCAGACACCATCACCTAGTTGTTTATTCATTTGTTCTATATAAAAGGCGATTGGATTTGGATGGATGGAAGTCAAAATTCAAGCTCCTTAGTTTAGTGAGACACCAATTGATACAAAAGTGAATTTTTTCTTTTGAGTTCCTTATTTGATAGTATAATCAAAATTCTTAAGCACACAATAAAAAATAATGGCACATTTTATTTGGTGGGCAGTGCTTTTGACTTGCTGCTACTGGAGTACACTATACAATAGATAACTGCTGATTTATGTTTGCTTGTCATGTTTCCGCAGTTTCCCGTCGATATAAATGTTATTTCACCCATGTATTCATTCATTTAGGTAAATAGTTTCTTTTTCCTTTAAAATATCCTGAACCTGAACTAAAAATAGCCTGAACCTGAACCCTCAGGGGTTGGCCTAGTGGCAATTGACTTGAGCCTTGGGGTTTGCTCCCTTTCAAGGTCTCAAGTTCGAAACCCACCGGGTGCAAACAATTTCTGAGGGCCATCGGATTGGGTAAAACCTGAATTAACCGTGGTGCACTTGCGGGAAACTCCTTGCCGAGGGCCTGTGCACTCCCGGGATTAGTCGGGGCTCGAAGAGACTCGGACACCCGGTGCAAAATCAAAAATAGCCTGAACCTGAAACCTTACAATCCCATATCTTTCCATCAGGATAGTTAGAAAATTATGGATAACATGTATCTTGTAGAGATAAGTGATGGAACCACACCATATATCTTCCTAGCATTCAGATCAAAAAGTAAAATTCGAATTTTTTTCTGTCTGGGCACCAAAGCCAGCCACCTGGGAGTTTAAATGCCTAGATTACTTATTCTTCTTTATCTAGGTCAGGGTTTTGTAAGAGGAATGATTTAGGATAAACTATCATAACCTACTACAACACGCCATAGGATATTTTTAAATTTAGTTTGCAAGGAGAATTTCAAGTTTCTTTCAACTGAATCTACATGAGTATTATCACTATTCGTGAATATGCATTAAGCATTTTTGCATGATAACAGTGTAGGGGTATCAAGAGAGTCAAGATTCAACACTTTAATCAAGAGGAGGAGATGGACACTCGTACAAAATGAATAAATGATGTTCCAACTAAAACAACACAAGGTTATATAACAATCAATCACAAGCTATCCATTAGGAATTGATTGGATTAGAATGGAAAGGAAATGAAGTAGAATGACTGGAATGAGAACAATGAGTAAGATATACTTATAGAAAAAGAGTAATGAGTAAGATTACATAGATTGACTTGAAAATGCACCATTCTTTCTTATCCATTCTTCCCTTCCATTCCCATTTCTTAAATCAATCTGTTCCTTAATCTAACTTTTCCAGTATCGACCTGGTTCTTATATGGTTTTTTTCTCTTTTGATTTCTCGTTGGGTAATTGGTTTCACCCAGGTAATGATGTGATGCCTGAATGGTCTTCCAGTTACACTTCATAACCCTACATTTGATTTGAAAATTATTTGGGTGTTTGCTTCTGTTAATTCAGTTCTTCCACACAATTTGAGAATGCAATTCATTGACCACCACATCGCTGCTTTTCAACTTCCCAAAACTTTGATGGATGAGAGTCAATAATGGAAATGGTAGCTACAGGGGTACTTGGCCTTGAAAAATATCTATGAGGCAGAAGCCTGAGCACCGGAGCCTTAATATATGGGCAATATCAAAGTAGAT
>MU759664.1:190814-207177 GCA_026770625.1 Nicotiana glauca | reverse complement strand
TTATAAAATAAAACTTCAGCTCCAGAGCTGAAGTTCGCGAGTTACAAAATAAAAACTTCAGCTCTAGAGCTGAACTTCAGGCCCGACTACTAAAATGCTGAAGTTTTGTGTGATTGCCTTTGCTAGTTCAGCCCCGTGTGCTGAAGTTATGCGAAAAAGCGGGTACGCTTGCAATTTTTTTTGCAAAGCGGGCATAGGTTAAAATGTGGCACAAAAAATGGGTATAGATGCAATTGCCCCGTAAAAATGTATCGATAGAAGCAGCATTTGATTAATAACAAATTTTGTGTATGATAATTTACGACAGTTGAAAAACCTTTTGCCACATTTTAATCATGTTATAAGAGTGCTAAAATTGTTCGAAACTTGTACATTTTTATTAATACGAAAAAGGCTCTGAAACCTAAAAGAAATACAAAGTGTTTAAAGCTTTTCTAATGTAATTTGCAAAGAATTAATTTGTAAAAATTTATTAACAACAAAAAAACCTAAAAGAAATACAAGGTGATTGGCGGTGTTAATTTATAAAATACAAAAGCTGAAATTTAAAGTTGATTTCACATTCTAAAATATTAGTTCTAAGTCATTTCGATTGTTGACTATTCTCTTTAGTTTGTCAAATAAGCATATTCCGAGATCGCCTTAGCACTTTAACGTTTCCCTGTTTGTTCTTCATTATTTTGCTCAATACTGATAGTATATAGCCTTACTTAGCTATATTTTTCCTGTTATCCCCTTCCCTGGTGATATAGAGCCTTGCTTAGCCATATTATTACCTGTTGTCCCCTTTCCGACTACCCTCGATAAGCCCGAGATAGGCTCGAGGCTCGGCTCCGAGGTATCTACTGGCTGGCTTTGCGCCCAGGAAACATCCCCTTACTGGTTCGATTATTGCTTTGGTTATCTCGATCTTTATCATTTTACTTCATGTTTTAGCACTAACCCCCCTTACAAACTAGCTCGAGAATAGATCACGTATTTTTAGAATCTCATTTATAAATTTAATTGTTGTTACCATTTTCACAGTAAATAGTTTGGCGCCCACCATGGGGTTAAAAATAATAGTGATTATTTTCTTGCTAGTTTCGTCACTTGAACACACGATATCTTTCACACTTTTTTCTTGCCCGATATCTTTTGATTGCAGGTCCAAATGTCCGGCTCGATAAACAGAATTGAGAATAACAACCTCGAAGACCATGGGGAAAACGACATGGCTGTCCCGGCCACTGGAGCAGCTCCGCAGAATCCTGACGACATTTTCGGACCAATACTAGTGGACGCAGATTCGCAGGACGCTCGGCAAGTAGACGAGACTTCTCACACCGATAGGAGCATAGGACACAGCGAACAACGGGAAGCGCAAAAGACCCCAGCCCGGGAAGAACATGAAGTTAGTCTTCATGTTATTTTTGGAATGTTGCATGCACAGCAACTAGCCATCGCTCAACTGCAAAGCCATCCAAGAACCCCCAGTACAGTGGCGCCGGATACAGCTCCCCCCGCCGAACGCGTACTCAAAAGATCAAGCAACAACGGGTCAGTGGCTGATTCCGCCATCATAAAAATGCTCGAGGACCTCACCAAAAGGATCGAATCGGGAGAGAAAATGATCGCAACCAATGATAAAAGGGTCGAGACCTATAACTCTAGGGTTGATCAGATCGCAGGCGCTCCTCCAGTCCTTAAGGGTTTAGATTTGAAAAAATTCATTCAAAGGCCATTCCCTGAAGAAGCGGCCCCGAAACCTATCCCGAAGAAGTTCTGAATGCCGGAGCTCCCTAAGTACAATGGCACCTCCGACCCCAATAAACACGTCACTGCGTACACCTGCGCAGTAAAAGGTAACGACATAAAGAGCGACGAAATTGAATCCGTACTGCTGAAAAAATTCGGAGAAACACTTTCAAAGGGGGCCATGATGTGGTACCATAACCTGGCTCCCGACTCCATAGATTCGTTCGCCATGTTAGCAGACTCTTTCGTAAAAGCACACGCCGGATCCATTAAAGTAGCAACAAGGAAGTCTGAAAATTTCAAAATCAAGCAGAGAGAAAATGAGATACTGCGGGAATTCGTGTCCCGATTCCATATGGAACTACCACCGGTCTCCGATGATTGGGCAGTGCAGGCCTTTACCCAAGGCCTGAACGAACGGAGCTCATGGCTTCGAAACAGCTGAAATAGAATCTGATCAAGTACCCGATCAAGACCTGGTCAAACGTCCACTACCGGTACCAATCGAAGATCAAGGCAGAGGATGATCAGTTGGGGGCCCCGTCGGGCTCAGTATACCCAAACAGGCTCCTGGCGAAAGAGGCAAAACCAAGCAAAGAAAGGTATCTACCGTACCTCGAGGACAGGATCCTCGGGGGACCCCACTTGTTGTAATACAACTTCAACGTCAACATATCAGATATCATGTTCGCTATCAGCAAAATCTAAGATGCAAAATGGCCCAGACCAGTGCAGCTGGACCCTTATTACAACTTGACGTGTGAGTTCCACAACACACACGACCACCAGATCGAGGATTGCCATCAACTACGAGATGAAGTAGCCCGGCTACTCAGCAAAGGGCATCTCCGGGAATTCCTTAGCGATCGGGCCAAAAATTAGTTTCGAGATAGGGAGGCAGCCAAGAAGAGCGAAGTAAACGAACCGCAACACGTCATCCATATGATTATGGGGGGTGCCGATACCCCGCAGGAACCCATGATGAGGAAAACAAAAATATCCATCACCAGGGAGAAACAGACTCGGGGATATATCACCGAGGATGCCCTTACCTTCAGTGAAGAAGACATAGAGGCCCTATCTCAACCCCACAACGACGCCCTGGTAATTTCCTTTCTTGTAAACTCTTTTCAGATAAAACATTTACTCGTGGATCCAGGTAGCTCGGCCAATATTATCAGGTCAAGGGTGGTAGAACAGCTCGGTTTAACCGAATGGATCATGCCCGCCACTCGAGTCCTCAATGGGTTCAACATGGCGAGCGAAACAATGAAAGGAGAGATCGTCATCCCCATCACCATGGCCGACACAACTCAAAACACCAAGTTCTATGTCATCAAGGGAGACATGAGGTATAACGCCTTGTTAGGACGACCATGGATACATTGCATGAGAGCAGTACCGTCCACCCTCCACCAGATGATAACATTCCCGACAAAGGAAGGAATTAAAACCGTCTACGGAGAGCAACATGCGGCAAGGGAAATATTCGCAATATACGACGCACTATAGGCCCCCATACCTCCGCCTCTGAATAAGCCCATGGGCGAATCAGGTCTCAACACCAGTCAGGTTTGGAAAACGCAAAAATAGGAATCCTCATCGCATACACGACCAGGCGATCGTAACAAATCAGCTTCAGATCACCAACGACGTATCCCGTCCCAAGGTACTGCCATTTCTTTTATTTTATTTTCAAAATAGAAATTAACCCTCGTACAGGCACTCGACCGAAGATATCGGGACATTGGCACTATCAGAAGACCTCGAGGCCTCCCAAAAAAGGTGCACCTATTGCACTATTTTCCTTGGACTGTGTTTTTTATCCCAAAAAAAAGAAGGGTTTTTTCCGGCAAGGTTTTTAATGAGGCAACGCCCGCGAAGCCACCAGGAGAGGAACTCCACAAAATCGCTCGGAGCCACAATTATGGCCAACTTTCAAAGCAGCTGGGATCATTCCCCCTGAAATCCACCTGACTCATGGGAGGTAGGGAAGTGCCGGACAAAGATCCCTACAGGGAAATGGTGTACCGGGACAAAACGGTCAAAATAGCCAAACCTCGCTAAACCGAGAGCATGTATTATTATATCGGGCAATCGAAAATAGCCCCTTATTTTTTATGAGAAAAGAGAAAGGGTCATAATCAAGAATAAAACAACATGAAAATCAGCAAAGCAACCCGACTCAGCCTAAGAACCGGTCGATTCAACGTGGTAGCACGTATATCGCATCAATGGATCAGAGTATATCTTCCAACACCTTTCTCTCCAAAAGAAACAAATTGCAACATACTCCCGATAGAGGCCTCTCCATCGAATACGTCCCGAAACACTCAGAGACTTAAAACGATTCAATATCCACCCTACCTCGGGGTCGGAATTCCGGGCTCACAAAGCCCTCACAAATACAACTCCGGGTTCGCTAAAAGCTATCTTCAAGCTTGAGCAAAAATTGATGACTTGGAAAATCATCGCCAATCACCAAGTACTGGAAAATCCAAAATCGTAAGACCCTAGCGGGCAGCCTCGGCACAACCAGATTTATTCTCCATACACTGTAAGACCTCAACAGGCATGGCAAATTGTAAGACCTCAACATGCATGAAAAATCCCACAGTTTAGGCTATACGTCGCATTTGTAAGAATCACTAAAGGGCATACCATCGGTGTAGACGCCTAAAACTGCTTCTCGGGATCAAAAATGGCCCGCGCCAAACTCACATGACTCGGGTCAAAATGGCTGCTAGATCCCAAAAAACGCAAATCGGGGACGCTGATAAGTCGAGATTCTAACATGTTTTATGCCTCTACTTGCCTATGCTTTGGTTATAAACTGCTACAAAATAACCCCAAAATGCTCACAAGTTGTGCTTGATTGCATGTTTAATCGACATAATAACAAATGTCAAAGATCGGGTCAAAAAAGAGTGAAACCTGCTCAAATGTCAAAGACTAAGTGAATTGAGGAAAAGAGTACCTAGTGCGGACCGCGCAAAAGCGAATGCGACCGCACTAGAAAGTTCAGAGAGTTGTTATATTCGATCCGGAGGTAACGCGGGCGAGGTACACTTCTGCACGGTCCGCGGTCAGGCTCCACGGCCGTGCTACTCTTTTGTGCGGTCTGTGGAGCAGAGATTCAGAGATTTCACATTTTGACAATTTCAAGCAATGCGGTCCGCGCTCGTTTATGTGCGGCTGCGCCAACTTCCACCGTGGCCGCGGTGCACTTCCACGCGGTCCACGGTCCCCAACTTTAGAGAAGTAAAAACCAGAAGTCTAAGAGCCAGTGCGGCCGCGGTCCTTTTTTGCGCGGTCCGTACTGATCCCGCAGGGGTATTTTTGTCCAATTTTTCCAAACTAGTATAAATAGAACATTTTACCATTTTTAGGTCAAGTTTTATATTTTGAACGCAGCTGAGCTCGTGAGACTCGATATTGTAGCCATTTTTGGCACTTTTGCTCTTTATTAATGATAGATTATTGTAGTTTCTTCTTAGTAATCAATTAATATGCTTAGTTCTTCATCTATTTCTTCAATTTCTGTATCTAGCATGAGTAGTTAAACCCCATAGCTAGGGTTGTGGCTCAACCGCAGTATGGGTAATTAATGGGTGTTGCCATCTAGGGTTAGATTGATTATGGGTGTTTGCTATTTGGGTTGATTTTATGTTTTAATTTCGAATTTGTGGTTGCAAACATAGATTCTAGCTTAATGGGTTTGACTCTTCTTGAGAAAGAGAGTTTATGACCCCAAAATTGACCCAACAAGGAATTGGGATGGACTTATGAGAAATGATAGTCCCAATTAATGGGTTAAATCTCGAGAGAGTAATCACCCTACTTGAACCCTAGTTGCTTGATCAAATTGGCCTACCCAATTGGCCTCTCAAGAGTCAATTGGGCAAAATCACTCTCTCAACCAAGAGGTGTGAGAGTGGGTACAATTATGCAATGGTCATAGCATAAGCCCCAAATATATCAATCTACCCTTAGTAATTTCTACTCGTCAATTAGCCACCTAGGTAGTGTCACGACCCTAATGCCTTTTTCTATATTAAATACAACTTAGCAATATTCTCGTAGCATAATTTAGTGTTAATCACTAGTTTTATAATAGTAGTTATAAAAATCAAAAACCAAAAATTTTTTAAGTGACATTCGGAGTACAAACACATCTCTAGACTAGATAGAAAATCCAACTCCACTACTAGCTCGCTGAGGAAATTGATCCTGACCTCTATTCGGGTAAAAGCTATTGCGACCCGCTCTTCCTACCTTGGTTTAGTGTTGAGTTGGTAGCGATCAGACGCCCGACTATCGCTAAAAAATCCTCCAAATTTACTTCGGATATAATCGATTAAAAGCAGGCTTCCCTCAACAAGCAAAAAATGAGTCCCGACCACGTCGGCTCAAAAATCACAAAAATGTCGATCTACTCGACCTGTGAGATAAGAACATTACGAGGTGCTCAAAACATCACCGACTATGACTTGAAATCGAGGTTCTTCCAGAACCAACGACGGGTCAGGCAAAAATATTCAATAAGACCTTAACAAGAGTAAACAAAGCCTACAAAAAGCCTCCGGGCCTCATATCAAAAGGTCTCTATGACCAAACAGCGTAATTGCCATTGTCGCCGGCTAAGCAAGCCTCCTGGCCTCATATCAAAATGTCTCTACGACCATACAACGTAAGAGCCATTGTCGCCAGCTTGAAAATTGACAATTTGAGGATTAAAGTGAACTCAAATCGTAACCAGATTCAGAGACCGGATCCAAAATAGTTAACCAAGCAAAGCCTCCAGGCCTCATACTAAAAGGTCTCAATGACCAAACAACAGAAAAGCCACCATCGCTGGCCGAGAGCTCAAACGAGATTTGAGGGTCGATTACAGCTCGAGTCACAACGCGACTTGGAGACTAGACCAAAAAATCATAATACTCCCAAGAGCGTGGCATCGATGCCACTATCTCCAACCGGAATCTCTGGAAAGATTAAAGGGTCAATTACAGCTCAAATCGCAATACGACTCGGAGACTGGACCCGAAAAATCGCCAAACGCCCAAAGGCAGAAAGTGAGAATCATTATCGCCAGCCCAAATAGGCTCAAAGGTATGTTAAGCTCGAGTCGGATCCTGACTCAGAGTCTGAACCCGGGAATAATTCAACCACAATATGCCTAAGGGCACAACATAAATGCCGCTATCGCCGGCTAGAAGCTCAACAATATTTAAGGGTCAACTACAGCTCGAGTCGCGATGCAACTCGGAGACTGGACCCAAAAAATACAAAAACCCTAAGGGCACGGCATGAGTACCAATGTGCCAGCCGGAATATCGCGAAAGACTAAGGGTCAAATTCAGCCTGAGTAGCAGCGCGACTCGGGAACTAGGCCGAAGGGAAGTTAAGCCATGGATACTTCTAAAAAGCACAAATGATACCATCATCGGCCGATCGAATCTCCAAGCCACACGCCCGTAAAATCATTTCAGCCCGGGGCATGAAGAATCACCGTCCCATACCGGTACACATAAGAAAAGATTGGAGACTAATAAAGCTCGAGCCATGGCATAACTTAGATACTGGGCCCAAGAAGTGTCGAGACGACAGAAGGTAAAAAATGGAGGCGACCGCTGCCTGCCCGTACAAGCACGAAAGGCTCGAACCAAAGCCTGACTCAAAGGACTCGAATCGAAATAGCTAGCCTAAGCATGGAGAGCCCCGGCGCCTGTTCACCCCAAAGATCATGGTTGGAAGTCCCCGACACATCTGATCAAAAGCGGACCTATAAAGGCCCGGCCATGAGTCAAAATCGGCACGCCCGGTCAAAAACAATAAAGGTATCAAAGAAACAAAACTCCAAACCCTTTCTTAAATATATATATATATATATATATATATATATATATCATGAACGAAAGGTGCCCTCTCCATCTGCAGGCACCCTACGACCATATCAAAAACAAAACGGCAGAAAATGGTAAAGTCTACGCCCCGTGCCGAAAGGAGTACAACTTGTTGAAATTCCCGCTCTACGGCCTCAGTAAAAGACAACCAAGCTCCGCGATTGTCCTCCTGGCCCAATCTAATTCTTCTGGGAAAAGGAGCCCCCTGCACTAGCCCAATCGGAATACTCCTCTTCGAAGGCCACAATGAACCAACTTTTTGTCCCTTTTTTTTCAATCGAGGGGTCGCTCCAACTCAGCTTAAATGCCAGCAACATCTCACGGACAAACCATCGTTCCCCGGGCCTCCTTGGTTTGGCCTGACATCACTTCGGTCCAAACATCGATTATCTCAGCTCTAAGATACAAAGGATCAAATTCGGAATTTTCCAAACCACACCCGGCCTAACTTTGGAACTGTCACAAGTCGCAAGGACTTGACCCCGGAAGTAGAAACCCTGGCCAAAGCATTCATCCCCCCAAAAGCCCCAGCCAGCACTCGAGTCCCTAGCTCCCCGCAAGTAATTCTGGCACGGACGACATCGTCCTTAAGGTACTCCGAAGCCTCCGCTTTTTACTACAACTAGTATAGCAAAAAGAAAGAGAAAACTAGCCCTAAGGGCGAAAAACGACAAAAAATATATTGCAAGACACCTGCTCCACTAGATAGAATTTTTTCAGATCAAGCCTGAAACTATCCGAGGCTCGGGTCCTAAACATACCAGCCCAGATCTAAGGCTACCACGAGCCTACGAAAGGAAGTTTCAAGTACAAGAAGGAGAACACGAGTTGCATCTCCTAGGGGACGTCTCCTTATCCATCCAAACAAGTGACAAAGGATTTCGAAGGAGCAACATCAGCGGCCAACACCGGAAGGGATGATTCGCCCAAAGTCCGACATATGCCTTCCCCAAGCAAACAACCATTGGTGGCAGACTCCGGCTGCCCCCGAAACAGGCGCAGGCAGCCTTGTATTACATTTAAAGCAACAGCAAGTTCAAAAAGCAACCTAGGGGCTTCAGCCCATGGCAGTATCTCCAGCACCGAAGCTATAAATCGGCTCTGCAGTCCCGTCATGGCAAAGCCCCGAAATATTAAGCAATACCTTGGTCAACAAGAGATCGACACACAAAGGCCCCCTCCAAAAGCAATCAGCAAGCCTCCTCCTAACAGTCCGCCACAGAGCCCAAAGGCACTACCCACACCTTCGAGTTAAGGACCCGGCGATCCAAAGTTGCTTATCCCATGCGAAATACAAAGGGTCCTCCGCAAGGCCATCTCATATCACTCAAAGGCTCCAGGTAAAATCGAAGTGGCGATCGAGTATGGGCGACTCCTCAAAATAAAGTAAAAAACATACACTCTAGAGGGTTATCTATGGTCCAAAAGGGACGCTCACGTGACTAAGGATATAATCTTCTCTCGATGCCTTTCCCAAGGGACCCGAGATACCATCAATTATCTCCACGTAACCCGAGGAACTCGATAGACTGAATCTATCGGGTCAGCTTAAGCTCAATCAAAGGATTGATTATCAGGCTCAAAAAAAGCCACGCCGATCGACACGGGATCCGGGGAAATGCTTCCATCCGAATCAGACGGCAGTAGTTGATAACAAATGAATACTTTCGAAGGCATAAAGACATACCAAAGAAAGGCAAGGATTGAAAGCAAAAGCCAGGAAGAAATATATTTATATTCATAGAAATCCTTATATACAATTACATCTTACATGATTACAAAAGCCCGCAGGAGATCTTTACAAAAAGAAAAAAGGGAGGGGGGCAAAGAGATACAGGTAGTACGCGAGCCCAAGGAAGTATCCTATATACGCATAGCGCTTCCGATATCATCCTTCTAGGCGTATGATCTCAAAGATAATATCTTTCAAGTCCGGACCCCACAGGGATCTCATCCAAATCTTCCCATAATGGCATCTTCAAAAAGAAGCTCGGAGAAGAGTAAAATAACGAGGGGGATACCAGAAGGAGGCAAGAAGTGGCTGGGCAAAAAATTTGGCTAGCACGGACTCCGCCAGCATGCTTACCCCGAAGCCACCTCTTAAGATATCGCCTCAGCCCAGGAGACAACAGCCGAGCTGGGACTATCACCACGCCCCTTGGGATCTAAAGGGGGTATAACACGCCGGGCTGAGGAAGGAGGGTGAGCAGTAGTGTATAATCTAATCCCCCTCTTGAGCAGTGGTGGATAATCCGAATCTTTCTCTAAATCGGAGAAAATCGACCCCCTACGTCGCCATACCAAGGCAACAGGGATAGAAACAACAACAACAACAACAATAACAACAATGGCAACATCATGGCAGGAAAATCCCATCCTGCCAAGGAAAGATCGAGACCTGGCCCATGGCGCGTCCGACATAGGATCTTAAGGCCATAGGCCTCAAACATTGCAGAGCAACAAAGGATGGAAAAATGGCAGGAAAGGCAGGAAGAGCAGATATCGAAGGGAGTTTGAATGAAGAACTGATCACCAAGAAGCCCCATATATTTATGGGGAAAGCAAAGTAACCGATGGTGCCATTACCACCCTTAAAATGCATAACAATAGGCGCAATTAATCCGTTCATGAAAGCTGAAACAATAGCAACGAAACGATGGCACAAAACGATAGCAACGGTGCAGCCCCGAGGAGCAAAAGGGTCATGATACTTCTAGTAGTCCTGAAGAAGCAAGAAGGAGAAACGTCTCGACTTCTGTGAGGGGCGGCTGAGCCATCAGCATAATGTCATATCGAGAGCCCATAAGGAAGAGTGTCAAAAACATTTCTTATCACTTCCCTCTAAGAAACACGGAGACTAGCTATGCGCAGGGAAATGCTTTGAAGAGTGAATCCCAAAGACATGAGATCTCTGTTCGATCGCTTCCCTCAAGATCTACCAACGCCTTTCCCAGATTGGGCATCGGCCAAGGCCCCTATAGGCAAAGATACCCCCAAGAGATGTATCCGGGGTCCATAGGGCTTGTCCAAGCGGCTCGATGCCAGTCCTCATACGACATAAGAAAAATGGACTATCACATCTCATTATTTTGTTGTACTATGTATTTCATACTAAATTTGGACGTCCCTTTCCTATAAAAGAAGGGTCACCAGCACCTTGTAGCATATATCCAATTGTCTTACAAAAGAGTGATAATATTCTCCCTCCCTCTTTCTCTAATATCTATTGTTCTAAGTCATTTCGATTGTTAACTATTCTCTTAAGTTTGTCAAATAAGCATATTCCGATATCTCCTTAGCACTTTAACGTTTCCTTTTTTGTTCTTCATTATTTTGCTCAATAGTGATAGTATATAGCCTTACTTAGCTATATTTTTCATGTTATCCCCTTCCCTGGTGATATAGAGCCTTGCTTAGCCATATTATTACCTGTTGTCCCCTTCCCAAATACCCTCGACAAGCCCGAGATAGGCTCGAGGCTCGGCTCTGAGGTTTCTATTGGCTGGCTTTGCGCTCGGGAAACATCCCCTTACTGGTTTGATTATTGTTTTGGTTATCTCGATCTTTGTCCTTTTATTCATGTTTTAGCACTAACTGTCCTTACAAACTAGCTCAGGAATAGATCATATATTTTTAGAATTACATTTATAAATTTAATTGTTATTACCATTTTCACGGTAAACATGGTTGTTTTGAGTGATTCAAAGGCTCAAATAAGTTTGAATGATGTTATGGGATGTGTTGGTATGTTTGATCGAGGTTTCGAGGGCCTCGAGTGTGTTTTAGGTAGTAATCGAAGTATGTTTGGCTTTAAAGAGACTAATGTTGTTGCTGTATTTTCTTCTCTTGGTTTCCTTATACGCGATCACAAGAGTGGGGCCGTAATTATGTAGGTCTGTTGAGGGCAGTTGGGAAATTATTCTAAGCGATCGCCAACTTGGGTCTGCGATCACGAAGGTCTGTGGAGTTGGACATCGTGAACGCGTGGCTGAGATCGCATCCGCGTAGAAGGATTTGGAGCAGTCGTGGCTCTACGTGATCGCGTAATAAGGGTCGCGTCCGCATTGTTGTGTGAGCTTGTTATCCGCGATCGTGTGTATGTTTCTGCAATCGCGTAAGGTTATATGAGGGGAAATCCATTTTTGTGCTTCGCGATCGCGAGGCTATTTGTTGAAGGAAATGTCTGGGTAGAAGATTAAGTTCAAAAATGAGGGCTTGAGTTCATAATCCCAAAATTCATTAGAGAGCTCGGGAGAAGGCGATTTTGGAGGGGAGTTTTAGAGGATTGATTGGGGTAAGTGTTCTTCACTCAAATTTGGTTAAATTCCACGATTGTGTCTTGATTTTTATCATTTAATTTGAGAATTTTGGATGAAAATTGGGGAAAATGGAAGAAAATTTGGAGAGTTGATTTTGGGAATTTGGATAGCCTTTTGATGTCGGAATTTGGTAAATTTGATATGGGTAGACTCGTGAGCGAATGGGTTTTCCAGTTATATAATTTTTATCGGATTTTAAGACGTGGTCCGGGTTTGAGCCAAATTCGAGATTTTGGTCTAATTTGATAATTTTCATAGGGAATTCATTCCTTTAGCGTATATTGATGATATATATACGACTAAAATCGGAGAGTCCAATTTTATGGTCATTATGGCGCTTCGTAAAATCACCCCCAGAAGGCTCGAGGCTCAGCTCGAGGTTCGACCCCGAGGGTTCTCAATGTTCGACCTTGAGGCAACACAAATCGATATCTATTATGGACAAACGGGAAGTTCCCAAGGCACGTGATTAAAGTTGATCAAGTCTATTAGGCTAGTTCAAGCTCGTACCGAGGCATTAAATGGTTGTACCAACCACGTATCTTTGTAATAAATGCATTTGTACTATGTTGGGATTCCCCCTCATATATAAAGAGGACCCTTATCATTTTGTAACACATGATACAACACACAATATTCAATACAAGAAGAAGAAAATTCTTTGCTCTCTAACTTAAACACATTCTCCCTTGATCCTATTACTTACATTTATTGCTTACATTTACTGAGTTTCATTAATTGTTCTTCATTTATTACTCATTATTGATCATAAAGAGACCTCATCAAGGCCCTTAGAATTGTTACCCTTCATCGATTTTTTAGAATCTAACACCTAGCTCGACCTCAAGGCCCCGTATAAGCTAGCTCGAGGCCCCGATTCTCAGCCACACGGTTTGCTTGACACACTACCATCAAGCTCTTATCTTATTTTCTAGTCTCACACTTAGCATCTACTGCCTAACAACCAGCATAAAAATAAATCATATATTTTTAGAACCACAAAATCAAATCTAATTGTAATTACCATTTTCAAGGTAAACAGTTTGGAGCCCATCGTGGGGCTAAAAATAATAGTGATTATTTTCGTGCTAGTTGCTGAATAACACCAATTATCCTTCACGGTTTTTCTTGTCCAAGAATCTTTTATTTCAGGTCAAAATGTCTAACTCAGTGAATGCACATGAGAACAACAATAATGAGGGCCACAGAGAGAATGGTGTAGCTATTCCAGGCATTGGTGTACCACCGTGGAACCCTGAGGACGCACCAGAACCAATTCCCGTGGATGTGGTCTCGCGCAACGCCCAACATGTCGATATAAGCTCCCACACTAACAAGAGTATACGCCAAGAAAACCAACAAAAAGCTCAGAAAACCCCATCTCGGGAGGAACGAGAGGTTAGCCTTTACGTCATTTTTGAGATGTTGTAGGCACAACAGCTGGCGATCGCTCAACTGCAGAGCCACAAAAAAACTCTGAGCACGGCAGCATAGGAAATGGCTCCTCGAGCCGAACAAGTACCAAAAAGATCAATCAACAATGTGTCAGCAGCCTATCCCGCTATCATAAAGATGCTCGAGGACCTTACAAAGAGGATTAAATCAGGCGAAAAGAAGATATAAGCCAATGACGAAAAGGTGGAGACCTACAGTTCAAGGATCTATCAAATCCCATGCACACCACCGATACTAAAGGGTGTAGATTCAAAGAAATTTGTACAAAATCCATTCCCGTCAAATGCCGCTCCAAAGCCCATCCCGAAGAAATTCAGAGTGCCTGATTTCCCGAAGAACAACAGAACCTTGGACCCCAACGAGCACATCACTGCTTACACTTGTGCTGTAAAGGGGAATGACCTGAAGGACGACGAGATTGAATCCGTGCTATTGTAGAAATTTGGAGAAACACTCTCAAAAGGGGTAGATTCATTTTCCATGTTGGCAGATTCTTTTATAAAGGCACACGCCGGTGCCATTAAGGTTGCTACAAGAAAATCCGACCTTTAAGATCAAACAAAGAGAAACGAGATACTGTGGGAGTTTGTATCTCGTTTCCAAATGGAGCGAATGGAATTACCACCAGTCTTCGTTAACTGGGTAGTGCAGGCCTTCACCCAAGGTTTGAACGAACGAAGCTCGGTAGCTTTAAAGCAACTAAAGCAGAACTTGGTAGAATATCCCACCGTGACTTGGTCGGATGTCCACAACCGAAATCAATCAAAGATTAGGGTCGAGGACGACCAACTAGGAGCCCCTACGGGATCAGTATATCCTAGAAGACTCTTAGAAAAGGAACCAAGGCCAAAAAAGGAAAGGTATCAACCGTACACTAAAGATTGAAGAAATGCCCAAGGCATAACATACCCCGAAATGATCGAAAGAACAGACCGAGGTCAGAATCCTTGGGGACTCGTGAGTAGAGTCAGATTCACATACAGGACCGATGAAGGAACCCGATTGTCCGAATACAACTTCAACATTTATGTTTGGGACATCGTCTCTTCCATCGGTAAAATCAGAGAAACCAGGTGGCTAAAACCCGTACAATCAAATCCGTCATAAAGGAACTCCAACCTGGTGTGTGAGTTTCATGGCACACACGATCATATGACCAAAGATTGCAGATAGCTCCGAGAAGAAGTAGCCCATCTAATCAACAAAGGGCACCTCCGAGAGTTCCTCAGCGACCGAGCCAAAAATCAATTTCAGGAAAGAGAGGCAAACAGGAAAAATGAAATAGAAGAACCACAACATGTCATCCACATGATTGTTGGGGGAGTCGACATCCCACATAAACCCACTATCAAACGAACAAAAATATCCATCACCAGCGAAAAGCGAACTCGAGGTTACATACCTAAGGAGGCTCTTACATTCAGCGTCGAGGACATCGAGACCCTGTCTCATCCTCATAATGATGCACTGGTAATCTCCTTTCTTGTGAATACATTTCAAGTTAAACATGTACTTGTGGATCCAGGTAGCTCGGCCGATATTATCAGGTCGAGGGTTGTGGAGAGGCTCGGACTACTCGACCAAACCGTGCCCGATTCTCAAGTCCTCAACGGATTCAACATGGCGAGCAAGACAATGAAATGGGAGATCAGTCTCTCGGTCAATATGGTCGACACAATCTAAAATGCCAAGTTCCATGTCATCGAACATGAGATACAATATCTTACTCGGAAGGCCATGGATACACTGCATGAGAGTAGTACTGTCAACCCTTCATCAAATGATGAAGTTTCCAACTAAGGACGGAATAAAAACCTTATACGGGGAGCACCATGCTACGAGAGAGATGTTCGCAGTGCACGACGTAGCATCAACATCGACACCTTCAACATCGAAGGAGACAAAAGATGCGAAAACAGCGAAGTAGCGATCACGAGTTGCATTCTCGGCTATACCCATGTCAATTAGCAAATGACCATACTACCGAGTCCTTAGAGCAAACATTTGAGGAACATCGAGGCTCGAAGTGCCATCACTACTAAGGTATAACTGTCTCCCATTGTTATTTATATTTTATACTAACCTATGTGCAGGAGTCCAGTTAGAACGATCAAAGCACTCCCAGCTTGAAGACCTTAGGTTTTAAAGCATGCATCACACTCTTTTCTTTCGATCGGATTTTACCCCAAGAAGGGTTTTACCGGCAAGGTTTTTAACGAGGCAACATCTATATGCTACCTAATGAGAACTTAACAAGTATTCAATTCTTCTCTTCAATCAACCTCGAATACTGGTGGGCATTGTAAACATGTGATTTTTGACCCTCCCCGATAATTTTCACATTTTTAGCGTAAATATTTAATTTAGGCCTAATATAGCTATTTTAGCTAATTTTGACTATTTTACTTTATTCCGTTACAAAAATGAAAAATACAAAAAATATATATAAATCTTAGTTTATGTATTTGTCATAAACTTGAAAAATACAAAAATAGTACCTTATTTTTATCTTTATATAATTACGAAAATTATAAAAAATAGTGTCATTAATATTTTGTAATCATTTTAAACTTAAAAAAAATATATACAAAAAATAATACTTTATATTTTATCTTTATATAAAAACGAAAATTGCAAAAAATAGTTTTATTAACGTTTTGAAGTTATTTTTAAATCTTGATAAAAATACATAAATAGTTTTGTCTTATTTTATAGTTATTTTTGCTTGCGTAGGATTAATTAAATAACTTCGTGTCCTTATTTTCGGTTTCGGGCAAAGAATAATATTCGGGTTTAAACTACCCGTTTTAGGCCTAATTTTCGGACCTAACCCATAATAATCTGAGTCCACCCCACGTGGGGAACATGCACAAAACACAACATTCTTGGGCCATAACCCACGTGAGCCCCCCATATCTTGGTCTTGACTCCTTCAAATTTTTGAAA
>MU759664.1:159214-178017 GCA_026770625.1 Nicotiana glauca | reverse complement strand
GCAATTCTCTTTTAAAATAATAAATAATAAATGCGGTTTATTAGCCTTTAAATAATAAATGAGACGAGCCTCGCCAAATAACACGCAAATTGCGGGGCCCTCAGTAGGCGGTTACTTTAAATGCTTAGATTTCGGGACATGCCGTTTGGCTAATTTTACGGCCTTCTCAAAATAACGATACGCTATTCGCTTTAGGCGCGCCTTTAATAATTTATTTTCTTAAACTTGGGTGCACATTTATGTGACCAAAATCCGAATCTCGACGAAGTCGAAATGTGTTAAAGGCCATAGGCGTACTGGTACGGTGTGGTCCGAAGTACATTTTTACGACGTTGCAATTCTTATAAAATAATAATAAAAAAAGCGGTTAAAAGTTAAAGTTTGCACACAAGTTCATAATTGTAATAAATCAGATAATTAAGCCAAATATGACAGCTGAGCGACCGTGCTAGAACCACGGAACTCGGGAATGCCTAACACCTTCTCCCGGGTTAACAAAATTCCTTATCCGGATTTGTGGTTCGCGGAATGTAATACAGAGTCAATCTTTTCCTCGATTCGGGATTCAACCGGTGACTTGGGACACCATTAATCTCCCAAGTGGCGACTCTGAATCTTAATAATAAATTCTGTTTCGATTGTCCTTTAATTGGAAAAACTCCCTTCTACCACGCCCTTCGCGGGGTGCGGTAGCGCCAAAAGGAGGTGTGACAGGCATCCCCTCGGGAGATCACCCCTCGAAGAAGTCAAGATGAGCTAAAAAGGGTCTCAATAGGAAAATGATGTATCGGGCCAAATGGTCGAATAAACCGTATCCGCATAGAATAATTGAACCCTTGACAACGAAAACATGTATGCTTGTGCCAAGTTATCAAGGAATATTTTTCCATCAAAACACTTTGCGCTTCAAAGAAATCTGCTATTTTTTAAGAAATGGCTTCGGAGCCAGAAATTTCCTGAACACTCGGGGACTGACATCAAAAACTCAAAGCTATTAGACCTTCGAGCAGGAAACTTCGAGCTCGTAAGTCCTCAAATGAGGCAACATCAAAATATACAAAAAACGGCTTCCAGAGCCAAAAAATCTCGGTGATTCGGGGACTGAGGCCGACGGTTACCTCACAGAAATATCAAGATCCCGAGGCCATAAGACCCCATGTGGGCAACCTCAAGACTGAAAGCCCTTCGCGTGGCAATATTAGGAAATATAAGACCTCCACATGGCGTTATCAACCGTGTAAGACCTCCATAAGGCAACGCCAAATCTGTAAGACCTCAAGCTAGGCATGAATTACTTACACCATATAACCAATCTGTAAGACCTCGAGCCAGGAATGAATCATACTTGTGCCAATAACCTATCTGTAAGACCTCAAGTAAGGAATGTTCAAATTTATAAGACCTTGCAAAAGGCATAACCCCAATCTTAAAATTTAAGTCTATATATTCGAACTTGTAGGACCCTTAAAAAGGAATATCCTTGATATAGACGCCGAAGCTACTTTACTCGGGGACCCAAAAGGCTACCGCCAAATACGATGACTACAGTCACAATGCTGTACCAGCCAAACTAACGCGACTCGGGGATACCCAACCATCGCCATAAAACTCACAAGCCTTCAAATTACTTCAAAAATACTTCAAAAAGAACCATTTAACCAAGCTACCCTCGGCATAAGCAAAAGAGCTTAGATCATATCAACTCCATACAAAAGGCTTCGAAATAATTCAGCCATCGAGCAAAACCTCCTGAGGTGCTTATTTATCGCTCCATAACGGCTCACAATCGAGGTTTTTATCAAACTGTTGAAGAGTCTAGTGAATACAAAAACTTCAAAAAGTCTTTATGAGGGAAAAATAAAGCCTACATTAGAGGTCGTACCGACCAAATACGTAAGAGCCCAGATGCCAGCTTACATTAGAGGTCGTACCGACCCAACGCATAAGAGCCCAGACGCTAGCTTACATTAGAGGTCGTACCGACCCAGCACGTAAGAGACTTGACACCAGCCTACATTAGAGGTCATACCGACCCAATACGTAAGAGCCTAAGATCCAGCTTAAAATTCGAAAACTTAAGGGTCAATCAGCTCGAGTCAAAATCCGACTCGAAGAATGAGCCCAAAATAGTTAACTAAAAAGCGCCTAAGGGCAAATTCATAAGAGCCTACGAGCCAGCCCGAGAAGCCTCAGGGCCGATCTGTAAACCTAAGGATTTTTACCTCGAAGTCCAGTTCATCTAGCTAATCACTGACAATTTCAAAATTCAAAACAAAACGAGACATACACAAGCAAAGGGAAATGCATGAAAGATGAAACCAAAAGGCTTCCCCTCGGGGACTGCGACCCCATCAGCCTCTTCTCTATTACCTTCACCATCGGATACGAGGAACTTGGCATCATATTTATCTGCCTTTGCCTACGCTAGCCCCTAGCATGGATCTCTTCGAGAGTTTCCCTCTGATATTTGCACCGGGAATACTCATTGCTTTTTCTCTCTAGATCGGAAGACCGTCTTAACTCAGCTTGAGCATCGGTAACCTCTTTTAAATAAACGGCCACTTTCTTATCAGCCTTAGTTTGAATCTCTTCAGCTTTAGCTCGATCATGGATGACCTTGGACTTCATCTTTAAAAGATCAGACTCAAGCCTTGCAATAACGCTCGTCTGGACCGAGCTATTTTCACAAGCAATCCGGAGTTGCACCTCGACCTGAGCTTTTAGCTCATCACACTCACACTTGGCCTGACCAACTTCGCCCCAATGGCGTTCCAGGTCCTTCGTCTTTCTCTACTACTGAAGTGTCAAAATGTTAATCTCAGAGGGTAGAATAAGAAACATGTACCCCCTCGAAACAGAGGTTACCTTTCCCTCAAGGAAGCTTTCATAGTTTCGGCTCTGACTCGCCTCGTACCGCAGGTATACCAAATCCTCTACCTTTTTATCCCAATGAAGTCTGAGGGATTTCTCCCCGTCCAAGACTTTTCGCAACCTGGCTTCATGGCGAAGCAACACAGACTTAATCTTGTCAAAGGCCTATGAAAAGGAGCTCAATAAAAAAATTAAAGTGCAAAATCAAAAAAAATAATACGATCGACCAATAAAAGTTGAGCCTCCTTAAAAGTTGAGCGCACATCCACTGGCCTGGTCTCATCGGCCCCAGTAGAACCGCTCCTAATAAAGATGTGATCGTTCAAGACCTTGCTTGAGTTAGGCGGTCCTTGGCCTCAAACATCCCTCGAAGTACCTTCGACGGGAGAAGAAGACGTCGCCAAAAAATCCTTGTCCCTCGAGGTACCTTCGACGGGAAAAGAAGACGGCAACAAAGAAGGAACTATTTTTGCGAGGACAGAAGCCTCGGGTGCTATAGGCTCAACTGATACATCTTCTCTGAGCCTCCAGGTAGGACTTTCCTCGCTATGAGCACCTTCACCCTTCGAGGGTTCCTTCCATTTGTTATTATTCCTCGGTCCTGAATCCGACGATCCTCCATCCTCTCTAGGGGGCACAACCTCATCTCAGAAAATTCCCCAATGCCTACGGTGGTGAAGTTAACACATGTAAAAGAAAGTACCTTTCAAAGAAAACAAACCACACAGCATGTACCGTGGGGTTTTGCCTCCCATATACCCTTGGACAGATCTCGCCACTTACACTCATTATAGGTCGAGCGGGCTGCCAACTTCCAAGCCCAATCCATCAGGTCGGAAACCTCGTATGGCATCTATGGGATTGCTGCAAAAAAGGAAAAGAAAGCGTCTTTATAGAATCCGCCTTCACCATGAGCAAAAATGATAAAAACACAAGTGTACCTGTTGTTTTATACGCTAATACCACATAAGAGGGGGGTGACTTATGTGGTACCCAATTTTTGTTTAATTTGATTATAAAAGGACCTGGTTCTTCTATGTGTTCCAACTACTACTGTCGTGGAATAATAACTACAGAAAATAAAGAACACGGAGATTTTACGTGGAAAACACCTGGCTCAAAAGGTGAAAATAAACCACGACCTACCTTCCAATAGGATTTTTCCAAACTCTCCACTAAAATCACTAGGCCAAAAATTACATTTACAAAAACTCTTTTGTAAACCTAAGATTAACTCTATCCCCGTTGTGGCACACAACCTCAACTGTTGTGACAAATTCAAGTTAACTCTAACTTGAAAACTCTAAGTACCTAATACAATTGCTTCTAAATAAGCTGAAAGGTACAATCTAATCACCTACTACAATTGGACTAGAATAAAAGATAGACTCTTGGAACTGGTTCTTCTAGCTGGTTCAAGTAGCTTCAGGATTGCACGCTTGAATCACACATAAATTGATTGCAAAATTGCCTTGCTATTTTTCTCTCAATTCACGTTTAACTTCTGCTTGTGTGCATTTCCTATAAAAGAGAACAACACTAATATTTAAGGAGTTAGCAATTAGAGATTGACTAGGATACAGACGCTACTCTTCCATGGTAGAAGATTTCTAGTTGATCTCATACTCTAACTCTATTCTCTTCCTAAACCGTGTTCTTTTTGTGTAAGTAGTCTTTCTCCTTATCCAATATTCAACATTTTCGATCATGATCAGGAGATATCACTTCTGATAAGTTAGGTTTATCTTCTCCACGTGCATCTCATATGTTTGAGTTGATCACAACTGTGCTGCACATGATGTCTGAGTTTCGTTGTCAGTTTTCAAATTTTTACCTTTACTTGGGCAAAAAAATTCCCCCTTTTTATGATCACAAACTCTGTGCTTCTCACTCACTTAGGCCCTGTCAGGACTCAGCTTATTCATCAATACAAAGTTAGAAACATTTACTTATCATCAAGGACCAAGTTCATTAGGTTATAAACATAACTTATTCAGAATATTAAAGAACAATATATCTTCATCCTTTTGGCATCATCGAAAAGTTGCATAAAAAAAGTGTGAGTTCCAGAATTTCAACAATTACTCATGGCCAGTAAGGCAACTGCAAATGCAATCATAGATCAATCATCAGTAATCAGGCAAACATATTTAAACTATCAAGGAAATATTAACAGTCAACAAGAGCAAAAATAGTAGATATCATTGATAAAAGAAATGTTGCTACCACAATCCACAAACAGAAAGTAAAAATATTCAAAACATGAGCAAAAAGAAAGAGAAATCCCTAATTTGGGTCACTGGTGGTACTAGACAGGTTCAGGAGATGAAGGCTAAAAGTCCTAAGGCTTGGGGGAGTTAGAGGGTTGGTTTTGGGCTTGGAGAAGATTCAACATATTTTGAAGAATGCCATCATTCTTCTCCTTTTCCTTAGTGAGCTCAGTTCTGAGAGCATCCCTCTCAGATTCAACCTTTGCTAAACGAGCCTTCAGCCTGGCTATCTCAGCATCCTTAGCCCCACTTTTCTGAACTAAAGCCCTGACTTTACTGTTGACATGTGTCTTCTTGGATGAACCAGGTTCATTGGGAATGGCATTGACTAGATAGTCACAAGCAATCAACGTATTTATCCCAAAATATTCCTTGCTTGTGGCCATTTCCCACTTCTTCAGAGGCACCTTGCGCCAATCCAAAATAGTAGTCAGAATAAATCCATAAGGGGTAGCATGGGACTTGGAGCCGTTGATAACCCTATCCAGCAGCTTAATGATGAATGCAATCCAGTTGATTTGCCTTCCACAATCAAGGCACTCCATCTGAACTGAGTCCACATAGTTAGCAATGTGCCTTCTTTCCTGCCTGGGTAGTAGGCACTTGTGGACAAACTCAAAGAGCACTTTGTGCTGTGGCTTCATTTCACTCTTGTGCACAAACTTGGCCTCATTCACTTCTTCAACATCACAGAATCTCCAATGATTTCAAGGGAAGAAGGACGGGAATCCAGACTAGGGCGTCTTTGGCTAGTGTAATCATCATATCCCTCAACAGGGATGTCAAGAATCTCTCCCATCTTCTCTACATCGAAGTTCACTTGAACTCCTTTCACTTGGCTGGTGACTCTACCATCCTTGACTTCTACATTTGCCATGAATTCAATGATCTCATTCCTGGCTAGCCTTCCATCCATCTAAAGAACATGTCCTTCCAGCCCTGAACAGCTAGTGCATAAACCAAATGAACCATTTCTGGTCCCACCAAGTCTTTCAGCAATCTTCTCTTCAAAATCTTTCTTTTGCCAAACTTGGCCAGCTTGTCTTGTTCACCATCAGACTAACTTATTTCTTTACCACTAAATTCCTCATCTTTAGTAATTCTAACTTGTTTGTTTTTCACTGCAGAGCTTGTCCTCTTGGCCAATGAAGCTTTAGCATCCTTAGACACAGATGAAGACTTCTTGGAAGAATGTCTTGGTCTTTTTTGGGCGTGGGAGTCTGAACCTCTATTGTTGTATGTTCCTCCTGATGAACCTATTCCATCTCCTCAACTTCAACAGCTTCAGAGGACTCTGCAACCTTACCTTTTCCTTTATCCATCCTCTTCTTCTTGCTTTCAGCCAATGCCTTTTGTTATCCACTCTCACTCTGCTTCACTCTACTTCTTGTGGCTCTTTCCTTTGGCAAGGGAATTTCAGTGGTTGTTGGGGAAGAAGCCTTTCTTTTCTTAGAAGGTTTTGCAGTACTGGGGTCTTTTGGTGTTGGAGTTCTCCTTTTCTTTGTATCATAACTCTTCATAAGGTCTGCTAGGGTCTCCTCAATAGATGAACCAGGTTCATCAGCCTGTGAACTTAGATTAACCAAACCTTCAGCAGCCTCCCCTGAACCACTTCCCCCTAACTTCTTGCCACTTTCTTCTACAGTTGCATGTTCAATCCCACAGATAGCAGGTACCATCAGTTCAAAAGTGGGTCAAGAACCAGCCACTACTTTACTTTTCCCCTCATTTCACTACATACACCCCCTCTCTCTTTTTCTTTTTCATTTTTATTTTTACCTTCTCTCCTTCCCAATTTATGCAATTCCATATTCCTGACAGACCCAACCAAAACAAACCTATTTTCTAAATTTTCGGCCAAAGCAGAATTTACCTCAGAAAGGGGTTTTTGAGCCTTTTCAACGTCAGAAGACCCAGTTCCTTCCCCCTCACTTGCATATTTGAGCGAATCGTCTGAGTTCTCAGAGTCTTGGGCATGGCTTGCCTTTAATTTCTCATTCAATTTCTTTAAAAGAGCACCAGTTGCCACCATCTTGCGAGCAAGCATATTTAATCGTCTTCTCTTAGGTTGAGGGATTATGCTGGGTGGATGAGGGTAGATGAATCAGAGGGAGTAGGTTGTGGAGGAGTGCCTGAGTTATCTTGAGGGTTAAACACTCTAATTGATTTCTTGAGAGAGTTTGTGAGTTAGGCTTTTGTAAGAGAGAACAATTGAGAGTGAAATATATTTTTGACCGTTTGGAATAATGAGGGTGGTAAAGGGTGATGATGGGTATTTGAAGAAAGAAACCTATTTAATGACTAACGGTAGCTTTGGCAGTCAATTAGAGGTCTAATGAACTTGAAATTTCAGGTTGAATGAACGGTTAATCTTCCTTAAATTTTAGGCATTTTATGTGGTGAGAACTCTAGTAGAGACGGAACTGGTTAAAAAAAATAAATGGATAGGATTTTCTGATGCTTTTGAACATAAATAGGACTCTGCTCATGATTTAAATATTTATATTTCTAATTGTGCACGGTATAGAAAACATACCTCGTTATTCAGATGAACAGTACTGATAAACCAGGTTCTTCATTTAGAATTCTCTTGATCATGCCTCAATTTACCAAAATAGAGAAAATTTTGTTAAAGATCAGTGAGTCATATCAACACATGTCATAGGAGTATACTATTTACAATATGAAACTGAGTAAAAATTAATCTAGATATTTACACAAGTTCTAGAATTCCTAGCCAAAAACAATATTTTGTTTTCTCCATTGTGCATTCTGAGTTGGTCCCATTAGGTGATCTTAATCATCCCTAATTCTAACATGTTCCTTTCAAAACTTTCTCTACTTAGTGCTTTAGTAAAGATGTCAGTAATTTGTTTATTAGTAGCATATAATTCTATAGTAATCAATCATTTCCCATAGTTATCCCTTAAGAAGTGATGTTTAACATCTATGTGCTTAGTCCTCTTATGATGAACTGGGTTCCTAGTCATACTAATAGCACTAGTGTTATCACAAGAGATAGGGATGCAACTAACTTCAATGCCAAAATCCATCAGCTACTGTTTGATCCACAGCAGTTGAGCACAATAAGAGGCAGCATCAACATACTCAGTCTCAGCAGTGGATAAAGATACTGAATTATGCTTTTTAGTTGCCCATGATACCGGACATGAACCAAGAAAATATGCCATACTTGAGGTGCTTTTCCTATCCACATGGAAACCTGCATAATCAGCATCAACATATCCTACTAGATTAAAGTTACTACCTTTAGGGTACCAAAGGCAAATATTAGTAGCGCCTTTCAAATATCTCAGTATCCTCTTGACAACAGTCAAGTGGGATTCCTTAGGATTTGCTTAAAAACGAGCACAAATCCCTACACTGAAAACTATGTCAGGCCTGCTAGCAATAAGATACAAAGTGAACCAATCATACCCTTATAAAACTTCTGATCAACATATGAACCAGGTTCATCTATGTCTAATTTAGTAGCTGTTGCATTTGGTGTGTCTATTTCTTTTGATTCGTCCATTTTAAACTTCTTAGACATCTCTTTTTCATATTTCTGCTAATGGATCATCATTCAATTTGGGTTTTATTTGATCTATAAACCTAAGAAGAAGTTAAGTTCACCCATCATACTCATCTCAAACTCACTCCCCATTAATTTAGCAAATTCCTTACTCAGTTTTTCAGTGGTTGCCTAAAAAATTATGTCATCAACATATATTTGTACTACAAGAAGGTCCTTACCTTTTTCCCTTAGGAATAGAGTACTGTCAATTTTAACTCTCTTGTAGCCTTGTTCAAGCTGGAATTTGGACAATCCTTCATACCATGATCTAGGAGCCTGCATGAGTCCATAGAGAGCCTTGTCTAATTTGTAGACGTGTTCCGAACACTCTTTGTTCTCAAACCATAGAGGTTGTTTGACAAATACTTCTTCATTTAGGTAGCCATTTAGGAAGTCACTTTTGATATCCATATGATGAAGAGTAAATTCCACGTGTGCTGCAAACTCTATGAGGAGTCTTATTGCTTCCAATCTTGCAACTGGAGCAAAGGTCTCATCATAGTTTATGCCTTTCTTTGTGATATAACCTTGGACCACCAATCTTGCCTTGTTTCTTGTAACCAACCATTCCATCTTCATCAAGTTTGTTTCTGAAAACCCATTTAGTGCTAATGAATGATCTGTCCTCGGGTCTTATGACCAGATACCAAACTTGAGTTCTTTCAAACTGATTGAGTTCATCTTGCATTGCATTCACCCAGTCTGCATCCTGCAAAGCTTCAGCAACATTTTTAGGTTCAATAAGAGATCACTAAAAGCACACAGATTCTTTCATTGAGATTTGGTTCTAACTCCAGAAGTTGGGTCAGTAAGGATGTTCTCAATGAGATAAGAACTTTGATACTTGTAAAGTTTCACAACCAACTGATTTCTATTTGGTGTTTCTCCCATGTTCTGTTGCTAAGGAACATGCTCATGGACAGGTTCCATTTGAAATTTGATTCAATTCTTCTTTGTTCAGTTCCCCCTGTCAGGTTGCCCTGGATGGAAAAACCTATTCCATCACATGTTCCTTCTTTTGGTGCAGTTTCACTCAATTATTTTACCAGCCCAATAGCTTCATCTTCATGTTATTATCTCTCAGAAAGAATGCTAGTTTCATCAAAAACTACATGTACTCTTTCTTATATACACAAAGTTCTTTTGTTGTACACTTTATAAGCTTTGCTATATGAAGAATATCCCAAGAATACTCTCTCCACTTTTGGGATCAAACTTACCTAGGGAGTCCTTTCCATTACTGTGCACAAAGCACTTATATCCAAATGCCCTAAGATATGATATATTTGGTTTTCTCCCTTTAAGTAACTCATAGGGAGTCTTCTCTACAAGATGTCTAGTCATGCACCTATTAATGATGTAACATGCGGTATTTAAAGCCTCTGCCCAGAAGCTATGGGGCGGTTTACTAGAAAGAAGCATAGTCATAGACATATCTTCAAGAGTCCTATTTTTTCTTTCAACTACTCCATTTTTTTAGGAGTCCTAGGGGCAGAGAAATTATGATTTATACCTTGTTCATCACAAAATTCAGCAAACTTAGCATTTTCAAATTCAGTTCCTGATCAGACCTAATTGATGCAAGTTGATTACCTAGTTATTTCTGCATTTTTCTAACAAAGGCAGTAAACATATCAAACGCTTCATCCTTAGATGTTAAGAACAATACCCAAGTAAACCTAGAGTAATCATCAACAATTACCATCATACATTTCTTACCACCTCTACTCAATGTTCTCATTGGACCACAAAGATCCATATGAACCAGTTCCATCGTCCTGGTTGTACTTACCACCTTTTTGCTTTTAAAAGAGGATCTTACCTGCTTTCCCCTTGCACAAGTCTCACAAACATTATCTTCCTTGAACTTGATGCTAGGTAACCCAATTAGGATCTTACCTGCTTTCCCCTTGCACAAGTCTCACAAACACTATCTTCCTTGAACTTGATGCTAGGTAACCCAATCACAGGTTTTTAGAGAATAATTTGTTGAGTTGATTTAGACTTGCAAGACCAAGTCTTTTGTGCCACGGGAGAGGATCATTTTCCAACACACTCAAGCAGGTGAATTCATTTTCTGAAAGAATGAACAAATCTACAATGTAAATATTGTTAACTCTTTTTCTCTGAAAAAAAATCTTGTCAGTGGTAAGATTAATCACAAAACATTTAGTAGAGGTGAATGCTACCGCATTACCTCTGTCACACAGTTGTGATACACTGATTAGGCTATATTCAAGCCATCTATAAAGTAGAAATTCTCAATGGAATGTAAGTCTATCTTACCTACCTTTCCAACCCCAATTATCTTACCTTTCTTCAAATTTCCAAATGAGACATTACCTCATTTTAGGTCCTCAAGTGAAAGGAACTAGTTCTTATTTCAAGTAATATGCTTTGAGCAGCCACTATGTATGTACCATATTTGGCTACTGTAGCACCCTGTAAATTCGATTTAGGTATGAATGAGTTAAAGGAGTAATAAGGTTATATTTTGTACATGTGAAGTCCCATCGGGATGATTATGGGTAAAAATAATTGTTTCAAAATCAAGATGGAAAGTGAGGTGCATAAGATTTAAAAAAATCGACTAAGTTTGCAAAAGACCTGTCTTCCAGCAGGGTTAAGTAAAACTGTGTAAGGAAATTGGGAAAACTCAAAGCATGCTTATAGGACTTTGAAATAGATTTCGAACGATATATTGTGGAGCCCAAACAGAGCTCTGCGTAATAAGTTATGCCCGTTTTACAGAACAGTGCGTAACCACCGCGTTTAGCCGAGTTTGACCGTGACCGCGATCGTGAGGTAGTTCTCAAGCTATTTACTGCGGTCGGGACCGCGGTCAGGCTTACTGGGACACGGTGGCCAACTTGAGAAGTCATTTTTAGGCCTATTTTGTCCCCCACCGCCCCAAAACATAAAAACTTGCTCTACAAAGAAGAACTCTCAAAAACCTAACTCCTTAAGGGTCCTTCCACCACCCAAGGTAAGTTCTAATGGTGATTCTAAGTTAATTTCAATTTCCCAATATCTTATTAACATGGGTAGACCCTCCATATCATTAGATATTCGATTGGGACACCATTGTTGAGAGAAGAAACCGTAGAACTCGAATTCTAGAAGATTAAACATAAAAAAGGTAATATATTCGCCCTCTAATTGATTCTATCATTGAATTAATGATTATAGAATCTAGTTCATGAGATATGAGTTGATGCGTTTGATAGAAAAGCATAAACAGCTATAGGTTTGGGTTGTTGATTATTAATTAAGGGTGTTGTTTACCTTATGGGTAATAAAGATTAATGTTGATTATAACCATTTGATACTTTAGAATTTATCTAGGAGCAAGGGATTGGGTTATTGGGTGCAAAAACACCATTAATAAGGTCTATGAAGCTTTATGCCATCAAGTGTTTGATAAAATGCCTAAGTCACCAAAACATGACTATTGTTGCTAATTTGGAATACCTTTGACTTGTATTGATATAGATTAATGTTGAAAGGGTTGGCGAATGTTGTATTATGCTCAAGAGCAGGAAGTTAAGGTATGTGAGGCTAATTCTCTATGTTTGGGAACGCTAATGATTCTTCTTACACTACGTTTCTTTTACAACGTTACTAATTGCCTTAGAAATATGGTTTAGCCTAGTTCCTTGAATAGTGTATAACTTCTATTCTCTATCTTTGTAAATTGTTCATGACTTTCATTCTGAACGTTGTGATCTCAGTGCGTATTTAATATAGACTTAGGTTTGATGCCCCCAAATATTAGTATAGATTACTCAGTATGCCATGAACAGTTGAAGATTCAGTATTCGTAATCAGTTCAAGAATACATATCTCAGTCTAGTACTATTCAGTATTCCAATATTAAGTAACTCAATATGATCCAGTATTCTAGTATCATATAACTCAATGTTATTCCGTATTTGACTATCATGTATTGCAGTATGATTCTCTGTTCCTGAATGTTGAACACATGTATTTAGGCCTGAGGCCGCAGTTTATGCTTTATGCATTTTTGGGCCTGAGGCTGTAGTTTATGGTTTATGCATCTTAGGGCCTGAGGCTGCAGTTTATGCTTTATGTATTTTAGATATGAGGTCGCAGTTATGCATACGTATACTTAGGCTCGAGGCCGCAGTTTGTGTATATATATATATATATATTAGGCCTGAGGCCGCAACTTAATATTCAGATAAATAGGTTGTTCATCATTCAGAAGAGGGAGTATTCCTTTGTTCAATTCAGTTATCAATTATCGGTTATCGTTTCAGTTTCAATTTTTATAGTTATCATATCAGTTATGAATTATCAATTCTCAGTTATCAGGTTAGTTTTAGTTTCAATTTTTATAATTCTTTCTTTTAGTTGCTTTACATGCCAGTGCAATTCAAATGTACTGACTTCCTTTTTTCCCGGGGCCTACATCTCACGATGCAGGTAATGATTTATAGGTTGATGATTCAGAGTGCTAGGATTCTCATACCAGCTTTTGGTGATCCCCAATGGCATTATCATTACTTTACGGTCTTTTAGTATTTACAGGCAGTCAGTATTTTCAGTACTTCATTAGAGGCTTTATAGACTAGAGTGACAATTAGACAGAGTCTCAGGCTTTTCATGTTAAGCTATGCTGGCTGCAAATATGTTTTAAAATTGTATTAGTATTTCCGCACTTTGATTTTTATCATTCAGACTTTCAGTATAGCAGCATGCGTTAGTTTATCTTCCGCATTTAGTATGTTATGATATCACATGTTGATTCATCCAACCAATTGGTTCGCTTGGTCACATATAGTCAGGCATCGAGTTCCGTGTTACGTCCAGGCCCAGGTTCGGGGCGTGAAAAAGCTTGTTATTACAACACTAGGTTCAAGAGTCCTAGGGAGTCTATAAAGCCGTGTCTAGTGGAGTTTCCTTTATATGTGTGTGTCGGCCACTCATATAAACGGTTAACTACCAAGACATCCAGGATTGTCTCATTTCTTTCTACTCTAGATCATGCTACGAAGCTTAGAGCAATAGTTAACCTTCTCTTCCTATCGAATTCCAAAAGTATTGGATGCCCAAGTGACGTGCAGGAGAAATATAAGGTTCTAGAGAGGATAATTGCCCATTGGGGTATAATTATGGAGTACAAGTTGGTAAATATAAGACTTGAGAGGATGTTAAAAGTGAGATGCAATGGATAGTAGTACAGATTAAACCATAACCTTATCAGAAAGTACAAAAACAATTATAATATCTTATAGTTATCAGTTTACCTCTGTTACCAGTTATATAGTCCTTCAGTTAGCAAGTTGTGGTTATTCAGTACTTCAGTATTCAGTTATATGTTTACCAAATATCTAATTTCCAGTGTATCAAAATCTTGGTGACTAGTGAGTATATAATGATGCCTATGGGTGCTAAAAGAAAATGTAAGTAACAGTGATCATAGCAAAATCTTCGCATATTTTAGGTCTGAATTAAGACCAAGACTCAGCGGAGGGCACATGAAGTGATTTATCAGATGATGGTATACTCTGAAGGATAAGTTTATGTTTGGTAATCGTATGAGTTTTACCTCAGAGAACAATTTCTTTTAATTTTTGGAAATGGAGCCACAAGTTAGATGATGATAGTTCAGATGTTAGACCCTAACATTGGTCACTATAGTTTAGGACAGAAAAGAGCCTAAGGGCAAAATACCTAGGAGTCAGAAACGTTTGTTATTACCAAAGATGTGATTTCGTACAACTCATGAAAATGAATAGAAGATATGATGTATGCAATGAAACCAAGAGCAGCCAATAGTGAATTTCAGGGAAAGATTTTAAGTTGTTGAGACTTATTCAAATCAGAATTAGGAAGTACCACATTAGTAAGTTACTATAAGAAGCAGCTATTGATGTAATATAAAAGATATGGAAGTTCCCCCTTAGGTTATATGACTAAATGATTATCCCGGATGTTTATAGTATGATATGATTTTGTATTGTAAAGAAAGTTTGGGGTTAGATATTCCAATTTCATTTAAGGCAGATGAATTCCCTATGTGTGATCCATGCACATAGTTTAAAAGGAAAAAAAAGGATAGTATGCGACAATAGAACATGGCCAAATGGTGAGGGAAGTTAGAATAACCTTATGCTTCACCTTAGTTATTCAAAGCAGAACCAGAAAGCATGATGGTAGCAGGCGGTTAGTAAAAGAATAGTAGTTTTGAGTTGATATAGTGAATTAGCACTTTCAGCAGAGCTAGTAGAGGTACAATTTGATTCACTTAGCGAGGTTAACTCTAATGAGTGGATGATAGTTTTAAATACCGAACGTGTGTTAGAACCCAAAGAGTTTAAGTTAAACTCGAAGTACAGTGGTAGTGGGAAAAAATTTGCTAGCAGTGAGAGCATAAACTATAGAAGAATAGCCTTTGGGAATTATCGTAATGTGGTTTCTCTAGGATTGATAGTGTGAGTAGAGTTAAATTATTAAGATTGTACATGATAGTTGTGAATACATTAGCTTTCCGTTAAGTGAATAATTTAATTTTTCCTAGTAAGAAAGATTTCTCATAAGTAAGTTGGAAGATGACTCATCATTCACGTAGAGTGCAAAGAATTGCAGAAAATAAGGAAAGTTATTTGGATCCCAACAAAAAGAGAAGGATCCACAAGTATAAGACCTTTAGAGAGTTAGAATGAGATGTGAAAAAGAAAATCAGTTCGGTAATAAGGGAAAATTGTATAATTACCACATGGATTATGTCTAGCATGTGTAAGAAACACAAAGTGAGTAGAATGATTACCAAGCTTAGTTATCGATGATAAAGTGATCATAGAAAATCTATAAAATCATGCCAGTTATGTATCAGGAGGGTAGTGCCACTAATCTTCGGAGTATAGATTTAGCTCACAATAATTCTATAAGTGTTTTCAGGAAGTGCTTAAAATGATAATAAAGTATGGGAAGTATAACTTGTGATTTAGGTAGATAAGAGAACTCTGGTGAAAGAATTTCACCAGCCAAGAGGTGTTCGACTTCAGACTCTGAAGATGACTGAGTTGTTGTCTAGAATAACACTTGTTACCCCTTAGTAGCCGAAGAGAAGGAGAAACAATGTGATCATTTCTATGTGTTGCAGTTGAAAGAGGAGATTCACAACTTTAAGACGATGACTTTTGAATAAGGGGGAGATGATAGTACTTTGAGGTACCAGGACACATTGTGTGTTCCAGTCATAGACGGACTTAGAGAAGGAAGATCATGGTAGAAGCCCATAATTCCAGGTATTCTTTCCATCTAGGTTCCCCAAGTATAAATCATGACCAATGAGATTTATTGGTTGAACGACATGAAAAAGAACGTCTCAAATTTTGTGGCCAATAGTCCGAATTGTCTGCAAGTGAAAGTCGAGCAGTAGAAAGCTTAGTGTTTTATCACATAATACACATATTTTTAGTGGAGATAGTAAATATAAAATTTATAACAAGATTATCTTGCTCATTTTAAAAGCATGATTTGATTGAGTGATTGTAAATGGACTTACCAAGTTAGCACACTTCTTGCCGGTAAAAACTACAGATTCAATAGAAGATTATACCAAGTTGTATATTCAGGAATTTAAAATCAAGAAAACCCATTCTAGTATCAACATGGCACCACGCGAGACTCTGTATGGACGAAGGTATAGATCGCCAATTAGTGGGTTCAAAGTTGGTGAAGAGGAGTTGTTGGGATTAAATTTGGTCTATCAGACTGTAGAGAAAGTTAAGTTGATTCAAGAGCATTTGAAGATAACTTGGAACCGCCAAAAGTCCTATTCGAGCGTGCGGTATAGTGACCTAGAGTTTCAAATTGATGATTGGGTGTTTCTGAAAGTTTCTTTTATGCAAGGCGTTATGAGATTTGGGAAGAAGGGGAAGCATAGTCCTTGATATATTTGGCCTTATAGAATCTTGTGAAGGATTAGTCAATTAGTTTATGAGTTGTAGTTGCCACTAGAATTAGCGGTGGTACAGCCAGTGTTTCACATGTCATGTTATAACATTCAAGGTTCCAGTACTCAGAAACTCATGTCAGTTCAGTACTCAGATACTCATGTCAGTTCAGTACTCAGATACTCATGTCAATTCAACACTCATCTACTCATGTCAGTCCAATACTTAGATATTCATGCCAACTTAGTACTCAGATATTGATGTTAGTTCAATACTCAATTATTTGTGCCAGTTCAATATTCAGATATCCATGTTAGTTCAGTATTCATGTATCCATGGCAGACTAATATTCAGTCAATGCAGTAGTCATTCGGTTTAGTATCTCAACAATTCAGTAATAATGTATTCATTATGTTTAGTATGCAAGTGTTAATGAAAGTTCATGTTTCCACCAAACCATTTAAGGTCCGGAGTTAGCAGAAGTTACAGTTAGGACAATCATTCGAGGATGAATGATCCCAAGGGGGAGATAATGTAACACCTGGTAAATTCGGCTTAAGTATGAATGAGTTAAAGGAGTAGTAAAGTTATATTTTGGACATGTGAAGTCCCATCGGGATGCTTATGTGTGAAAATAGTTATTTCAAAATCAAGATGGAAGTTGAGGTGCATAAGATTTGAAAAAATCGACTAAGTTTGCAGAAGGTCTGTCTTCCAGTAGGGTTTAGTAAAACTATGTAAGAAAATTGGGAAACTCAAATCATGAAAGTTGCAGGTCTTTGAAATAGCTTTCTAACGATATATTTTGGATACCAAATGGAGCTATGTGCAAAACGTTATGCCCGCTTTACAAAATAGTGCATAACCACCATGTTCAGCCGTGTTTGACCGTGGCCGCGGTCGAGAGGCAGTGCTTCAGATATTTACCACAGTCAAGCCTACTGGGACGTGGTGTCCGACTTGCGAAGTCATTTTTTAGCCATATTTCCTCCCCCATAGCCCCAAAACATAAAAGCTTGCTCTAGAAAGGAAAACTCTCAAAACCCTAACTCCTTAAGGGTGCCTCCACTACCCAAGGTAAGTTATAATGGTGATTCTAAATTAATTTCAATTTCCCATCATCTTATTAACATGGTTAAACCCTCCATATCATTAGATATTCAATTGGGACACCATTGTTGAGAGAAGAAACCCTAGAACTCGAATTTAAGAAGATTGAACGTAAAAAAGGTAATATCTTTACCCTCTAATTGATTCTATCATTGAATTAATGATTATATACTCTAGTTCATGAGATATGAGTTGATGGGTTTGATGGAAAAACATGAACGATTATAGGTTTGGGTTGTTGATTGTTGATTATTGATTAAAGGTATTGTTTACCTTATGGGTGATAAAGATTAATGTTGATTATAACCATTTGACACTTTAGAATTTATCTAGGAGCAAGAGAATGGGTTATTGGGTGAAAAAATACCATTAATAAGGTCCATGAAGCTTTATGCCGCCAAGTGTTTGATAAAATGCCTAGGTGACCAAAACATGACTATTGTTGCTAATTTGGAATTCCTTTGACTTGTATTGATATAGATTAAAGTTGAAAGGGTTAGCAAATGTTGGATTATACTCAAGAGCAGGAAGTTAAGGTATGTGAGGCTAACTCTCTATGCTTGGGAACGTTAATGATTCTCCCTACATTACGTTTCTTTTACGACGTTACTAATTGCCTCAGAAATATGGTTTAGCCTAGTTCCTGGAATAGTTGTAGAACTTCTATTCTCTAGCTTCGTAACTCATTCATGACTTTCATTCTGAACGTTGTGAGATCAATGCAAATTCAATATATACTTGGGTTTGATGCCCCCCGAGTCTTAATATAGATTACTCAGTATGCCATAAACAGTTGAAGTTTCAGTATTCGCAATCAGTTCAAGAATACATATCTCAGTCTAGTCCTATTCAATATTCCAGTATTATGTAACTCATAACTCATTCATGACTTTCATTATGAACGTTGTGAGATCAATGCATATTCAATATATACTTGGGTTTGATGCCCCCCGAGTCTTAGAATAGATTACTCAGTATGCCATAAACAGTTGAAGTTTCAGTATTCGCAATCAGTTCAAGAATACATATCTCAGTCTAGTCCTATTCAAT
>MU759664.1:121424-158670 GCA_026770625.1 Nicotiana glauca | reverse complement strand
ATATATATATATATATATATATATATATATATATATATATATATATATAGGGCCTGAGGCCACAACTTAATATTCAGATAAATAGGTTGTTCATCATTCAGAAGAGGGAGTATTCATATCCTTACTTGCTTTGTTCAGTTCAGTTCAGTTATCAGTTATCAGTTTTCATTTCATTTACCAGTTATCATTTCAGTTATCAATTATCATTTTAGTTTCAGTTTCAATAGTTATCATTTCAGTTATCAATTATTAATTCTCAGTCATCAGTTTAGTTTCAGTTTCAGTATTTATAATTTTTTCTTTCAGTTGCTTTACATACCAGTGCAATTTAAATGTACTGATGTCCCTTTTGCCCAGGGCCTGCATCTCACGATGTAAGTAATGATTTACAATTTGATGATTCAGAGCGTTAGGATTCTCGTACCAGCTGTTTGGTGATCCCCAGTTCTTTCGAGGCATTATCATTACTTTACGGTCTTTTAGTATTCACAGGCAGTCAGTGTTTTCAGTACTTCATTAGAGGCTTCATAAACTAGAATGACAGTTAGACAGAGTCTCATGCTTTTCATGTTAAGCTATGCTGGCTGCAAATATGTTTCAGAATTGTATTAGTATTTTTGCACTTTGATTTTTATCATTCAAACTTTCAGTATAACAGCATGTGTTAGTTTATCTTCCGCATTTAGTATGTTATGATATCACAAGTTGATTTAGCCATCCAATTGGTTTGCTCGGTCACATGTAGTCAGGCACCGAGTGTCGTGTTACGTCCAGGCCCAGGTTCGTGGTGTGACAACTACTTCCCCTCACTTGGACCTGCAAAACAAAATCAGGGGTTAGTCTTAGGAACCCAAACTTGTTTGGGTCCCTTTCTATGGGCAAAGGGATGAATTATATTCTTTCTAGCCCATCCAGGCAGCCTATTTTTCTCTTGAACAAAGGTTTTGTTCTTTTGACTGAACTTTTCTTTTGCATTACATTCACTTTTGTAAGGACCAGTCTTGCCATAGTGTGTGCAGATTCTATTCTCTGGAAGTGTGATGTACTTGCTTTTGGGATCTCAGTTAGGTGTTGGGGTCCCATAGCCAAGTCCTCTCTTATTGCTATTGTGGTGCTCTCGTAGCCAGGATAGTGCATCAGAGGACTTATTCCATTTGCAAGTTTTATCTAGTTCATGCTTCACCTTGCCTAAATCTTCTTTTAGGACTCTTATCTGCTCATCCTTCTTGTACAGTTCATCCTTCATTTTTCCTAGATTTTCTTCTAAGGTGAGATGTGTGTGATCACCCTTTTTCTTACCTGCTCCTAATTTTAGTTTTAAATTTTCAGACCTAAGTTCTAAGACAATGGTGTCAAGTCCAAGAACCTGGTTCTTCAACTCGGTATTTTTACTATCACTTTCACTAGCCCTGAGTTCCAAATTTTTACACTTGGATTTTAGGATCACACATTCCCTAGACAACTGCTCCTTCTCATTGCTTATGACCTCAGACTCATCTATGAAATCTAGCAGTAATTCACATAGCCTTTCTTTAGACAAAAATTTAATCTTGTCTTTGAGATGAATCACACTTACCTCTTGTTTATCGTCTAATTCTTCAATGGCCATAAGTGCTTGTTCATCTCCAGTTTCATCTTTTGAATCCTCATCTGAGTTTTCTCCCCAAGCAGCAACCATGGCCTTTGTTGATCATTTGTTCTTCTTGGGATGAACCTATTCCTTCTTCATGTTTCTTCATTCAGCCTTTTCTTTCTTCCATTCAATTTTCCACTGAGGACAATTCTTGATCATGTGGTCACCTTTACCACATTTGTAGCAGACTTCGTTGGTCTGTTTTTTGAGGAGCCCTTGGTTTGTTAAAGGTTGCACCTCTTGAAGAATCCTTTCCTCTCATTAGGTACTTCTTGAAATCCCTTGTGATCATAGCCATTTCATCATCCTCCAAGACTGCACCTTCAGCTATTCTGAGAGCCAAGATTTTTTCCTTCTTGGGTGTATCCATCTTCATGGTTTGCCTTCTCAGTTCATAGGCAGTGAGATTTCCAATTAGCTCATCCAACTTGAGATTAACAATGTTCTTTGATTTCTGAATAGCAGTGATTTTGCTTTTCCAAGTTACTGGCAGGACCCTTGTCAAGATTTTCTCAACCTTGTCTTCTTGAAGAATAGTTCTTCCAAGAGACTTAAGTTCATTTGTTAGTGTTGTGAAGCTTGTGTACATCTCTTGGATGGTTTCTCATTCCTTCATGGTGAAATTCTCATATTGAGAATACAACAGTGTTCCTCTTGATCTCTTTACTTGAGGAGTTCCTTCATGGGCCACTTGTAGAGTTTCCCAGATCTCCTTAGCAGTGGTACAAATTTTAGTTTTGTTGTACTCGTCTGGACCTAGTCCACACACAAGCCATTTCTTGGCCTTGGCATTCTTTTCCCATTTCTTCAAATCTTCAGCAGTATAGTCAGCTCTCGTCTTTGGCACATTCACTCCTTCAACATTCTTCTTTGTAGTAGCCAGGAGACCATCAATAATAATGTCCCAAAGTTCATAGTCTTCTCCTATGATGTGGTCTCTCATCATAGGGCCTGGTGGATCGGCATCGCAACATTATCAGACCTTGGTGATGAAAGGGTCGGTACAGCCTAATGAGATGGATAAGGATAAACTCAAGACCGGCTTCCTCCGCAAAGATCCTCATCCTCAATACTACCCTCCAGAATGACGGGTGATCCTATGCCAGGGTAGCCCGATATCTTCGACAAAATTTGAACACGACTCTATCAAGAGGGTCCAATGTAAAGGGGTACGTGTATACGTTCAAAAACCCCTCTACATGAGCCATGATGCTCTCTTCCAGGGAAGGTACCTGCAATACCACCTTTTCTCCCCATCCGCAGTCTCTCATCACTGCTACGAGGTGTCCATCTCCTATTGAAGAAATAAACTTTGATGCATACTCCCAATGGCCCTGAACATTGGGAGGACTTTCTATCGTAAGGTCCCTCTTCGAGATAAAAACCTTTCAGGGCTAGCTCATCGGACGCCGGTGTTGTAAGACCAAGCGATTGGGAAGCAGAGGCGAAACTCTCCTCTTCTTGGTGAACGGGTTTGGGTGTGGCAGCCATAACTGTGGTGGAACAGGAGAAGCGAAATGAGAACTTAAGCGAAAGATTCGAATTAAAATAGTAAAAAAGCTTACACAAGAAAGAAGAACTCTATGAAAAGGGATAGCTGTTCAAAATAGCGGAATCCTAAAAAAAGAGGGAAACAAACTCATATATAGAGCAAGCAACGATTGTTTGCCTACCCTAAAGGCCAATTAATGATGGCTAGGCCATTGTCACTTTTGGGAAGGTTTATCGGCATGATCAACTAGACCATTTTATGGCCGTGTCATATGATTGACGTTGTCGCACAATGTTCAAGGGATTAAAGGCCCCTGTATCGACATAGCCTCAAGATGGTACCCGATCTTGAGGATCTTTACTGCTATCACGATGGGCTCTAAGCAGCTACCCGTATAAACATAGCCTCGAGATGGTGCCCTATCTCGAGGATCATTCTAGATCCGAGTCAGTTCCCACTCGAGGGTTATTAATAAAGCCTCAGGGCTATTTTGGCCTTCAGTTCAATCTAAACGCTCTCTCGGTTACTTTAGCCCAGGGGCCATCCAAGTTTGAGCGTATCCTCACTCAGGATCTATCTGTAACACCTTATGGCCATCTTCATTTTAAGTTGAAAGCAAGTTTTTGAGGCTGCCCGAATTCAAGTAAACTCTCACTCGGGGACTATTTGAAAAGGCCTGAGGGTTGTCTCTATTTTCAGGTGATCGAGAAAATTCATCTCTCAAGGAACACCAACGGGGCCTAAAAAGGCTAAGTTTTGGTCTAAAATTCGAGGCACCATTCTCACTCAATATGAAGTAGCGGCAGCCTATGTTTGTATCGGGTCAATCCGGACTTAGTCTGAGGGATGTCAAAGGGTTTTCAAGAAATATCATGCTCACCAATCGAAAACCAAGGGAATACCCACGTCCGGGTCCAGTATTCGAATCGATCAATAAAGTTACATGCTCGAATTCTTTAAAAACACAGGCAAAAGGAAATCCATCACAGTCAAAGTCAAATTGAAGAAACATTTTTTGTATTAATAAACGATGATTACAAAAGCCCACGAGGGGTCCTTAGACAGAAACAAAGAAAACCAACAGCTAGTCTAATATAATCTTAGAGGTACATCCTCAGGAGCGACATCTGCGAGAACCATTTCCTTAGGGATCCTATTTTGATCTTTAGAGCGGTGTCTTCGAGAATATCCTCCAAAGCAACAATGGATGAGGAAGAAGGCTAAAGCCTATCAAAGAGCAAAAGCTTTTAACAGGCAGGAAAATTGTTGCTTGGCAAAAATTTTGACGAGTATGGGTCTCGCCAGCACTACTATTGTGAAGCCACTTCTTGACACATTACACTGGTGTGGGATGCGAAAGTTAGAAGATGACGCCACCTCACTCCAGGGAAATCAAAGGGAGTGAAGAGCCACACCAGGTGGAAGTTAAGAGAGATGAGCAGCAGTTCACGGTCCACATACACTCTGATTTGGGAATAATTTGAAGCCCCTCTCTCATTATTTCGGGCCTACAACAACAACAACAACAACAAAAAACCATTACGATCTCACTCAGTGGGGAAAAGCTCTGAAAAAGAGCCATGGCATAACTAGCAAAATTGCTACCATGTGACCTTACGGTCACGGGCTTGAACCATGGAAAATAGAGTATAGATGAGGAAGAATAGAAAAAAAGGGGTTAAAGACTGTTGAAGAATGCCTGGATGGAGTTTTGATTCAAGAAACCTCCCATTTATAGAAAGGCAATTGTGTAACCAAAGGCGTAATCAATGCTTTGGGAAACGTATCGACAGTCACAATCAATGCTTTTTGGGAAACAGATCGGCAGCGATATCACCGCCTTTGGGAGAATCAACACGTAGTGTATTGGATGCTTCTGGGAAGAGGGACTGATAGGATGTTTTCAGTCACTTGGAACACTAACGTCACAAGCATGACATCATCACAAGATGTTCAAGAAATTCAAGAGTTCAAGACCATTTCTTATTATTTTTATTCTAAGAAACGCGGGGACTATCTGTATTCCGCTAAAATTGGAGAGTTCGATTTTATAGTCATTATGGCACTTCGTAAAACCGCCCCCAGAAGGCTCGAGGCCCAGCTTGAGATTCGACCCCAAGGGTTCTCAATGTTCGACCTTGAGGCAATACAAATCGATGGTTATGATGGACGAACGGGAAGTTCCCAAGGCACGTGATTAAAGCTGACCAAGTCTATTAGGCTAGTTCAAGCCCGTACTGCGGCATTAAATGGTTGTAACAGCCATGTATCTTTGTAATAAATGCATTTGTACTATGTTGGGATTCCCCCTCATATATAAAGTGGACCCTTATCATTTTTTAACACATGATACAACACATAATATTCAATACAAGAAGAAGAACATTCTCCGCTCTCTAACTTAAACATATTCTCCCTTGATCCTATTACTTACATTTACTGAGTTTCATTAATTATTCTTCATTTATTACTCATTATTGATCATAAAGAGCCCTCATCAAGGCCCTTAGAATTGTAGCCCTTCATCGGCTGTTCAGAATCTACCACCTAGCTCGACCTCGAGGCCCCAATTTTCAGCTACACATTTTCTTGACACGCTACCATCAAGCTCTTATCTTATTTTATAGTCTTACAATTAGCATCTACTGCCTAAAAACCAGATAAAAATAAATCACGTACTTTTAGAACCACAAAATCAAATCTAATTGTAATTACCATTTTCAAGGTAAACATGATAATATACTGATTTTTGTTAGATTCGGAGCATTTGGAGGCCGATTCGAAAAGGCAAGGGCATCACAGGCTAGAGTTTAGACCGATTTGAGGTAAGTAATGATTGTAAATGTTGTCCTGAGGGTATAAAACCCCGAATTTCACAGTGTTTCACTACTTTGAGGTGACGTACACGCTAGATGATGAGCATAAAGTCGTGCACCGTTGGGGATTGTGACTTGGTCCGTCCCGTACGACTATTATCCTGCATATTCAATTGAAAACTATTTGATACTATTGTATTTTGAAAAGCATTACTATATTTTGGGCTGAATGCCATATTTGGGCATCGTGCCAACTATTTGGACCCTTAGGGGCTTTTTACTACTTTTTCTCAATGTTTTGATTTAATATCTGTACTCAGTCTTGTTGTGTTTTACTGATTTCATAACTCAGTTTTGATACTTTAAATGATATTTTGGACTTACCACCATGTTTTACTGTTGCCCAAAAGGCTTGAGAGGTTTCGGCTGAGTGAGGCCGAGGGCCTGTGTTGTGAGGACATTATGGGTCGGGTTGCACGCCGCAACAGGTTAAAATTGATTCATGATATTGTGAGGCCGAGGGACTTATTGATTTATGCCATGAGGTGGCTTGTTGTTATAAGGCCAAGGGCCTCACTAATTTATGCCACGAAATGGCTTGTTGTAGCGCTTGGGCTGTAGGAGCCCCTCCGGAGTCTGAACACCCCCAATAAGCGCGGGTACCCAGAGTGAGTGATATGATGTTGCCCAAGGGGTTGATCTTGATTCATGTTGTGCCCGAGAGGCTGATTACGAGTGACTGTGAGGTAGCCCGAGGGGCTGGTTCTGATTGATATTATGCCCGAGGGACGGTTTATGATACATGTCTTGTCTGAGGGGCTGTTTGAGATTTATGTTGCCCGAGGGGCTATAAACGAGTGAGTTTTCCCCGAGGGGCTGATTATGTTTTCACTATTTTTACTCACTATTTTTTCATTTCGTTTGAAAAATTGTTGAAAGACATTTTCAAAGGATTTTTACTGAAATTGGAATTTTTGACGAGATAATTTGATTTATGTACTATTTTGGAAGCATACTGCACTTATTGTAGTGTTATAATGTGGATTATGTGTTTTCTTAATGCTCAGTCTCTATTTACTTTTATTACTTACTGAGTTGGCGTACTCACATTACTCCCTGCATCTTGTGTGTAGATTCAGGTATTTCTGAACCCGGTAGCGGGTGTTGATTACCCAGTGGCAGGTTTATCGGAGATAGAAAGGTAGTTGCCTGGCGTTCGCAGCCCTGCTTTCTCCCTCTTATCTTCCTTAGACTATTTTTAGTATAATTTTAGACTCTGTTGTATTCAGACCTTAGTAGATGCTCGTGACTTGTGACACCCCAATGTCGGGCTTGTGTTATTTTCTTCCGCACTGGTTATTTAGACTTATGTTATGATATTCTATTAATTTAATAGCTTGAAAATGACTTTTATGAAATATTGGTTTGATTTGGGATTTGTGTCGGCTGACCTAGTTTCATGATAGGCGCCATCACGACCGGGTCGGTTTTAGGGTCGTGATATATATCTTATATTTTCTCTCTGATCGAAAAATGTGTTGACGAACACAATGACTGCCCCTTCCTCGTCATCTCAACTTATTCTGCCATTTTCACCGCCTCAGCTTCTCATTCAATCATCTATAAACACTATTCACTACATATTTTCAACATTATCTGCCGATGACAACACCACCTGAACATTTTTACCAACAAAAACCACCATTCGTTTATGTTGTAAAGTTTCAAAAAATAGTTCGAACAAGATATTACAGAAGAAAAATTTAACATTAGCTCTGTAGCTAAACATTTCTTTGAAATCCACCATGGTGAAGCTGAAATTCCCACACTGATATGGAAATACTAAAAAGTTCTCAGCTTGAGAGTGAATGGGCCTCAGAAACCATCAAAATAGGAAACCCAAAGAGGAAAAATGATTGGGTTTTCTCATTGAAGCGACTAGAGCCACAGAAGAAAATAGTCGAATCTCATAAATCTGGCATTAAACAAAGCAATTGAAACACAAAAATAAGTGCTCGAGAAAGAAATTCACAGAAGACTTTTGGCGAAGGAGATGTTAACCCCGGGTTCCACCTTTTAACGTTGCCAACCAATTTCTTTTATATTTATGAGAAATTTCAATTCATAGACAAAAGAAGAAGCCTTTTGACAGTAGGTTGTCGTTTTCCGGCAACAATTTTGTTGCATTAGAGCTGCAGGGAACTTGGGCAGATCCTGACCTATTATTTTTTAAGTTCTTTTGTATTTCTTTTATTTTATTTTTATTTTATTTGGCTGATATGTTATTTTCTTATTGGTTTGATTTACCACATCATAAGATTATAAGAGACTGAGATTCACACACTTATTTTGTTTTAGGGCTGTCAAATTTATGTTCAATAGACACACGTTTATTAACGTTGAAGTGTTTAATTGGTACATGCCTTAGTTAAATTATCTAAATGAAAATTGGAGCCAACTTTAAGGGGCTACGTATGTATTTGACCAAAAAAAGAGAGGGGGCTCGTTGATTTTTGGAGAGGAAGAGGCCGCCGGTTTCTCTCGCCGGATTCCGGTAGTGAAGAGATGGGGACTGCCTCAGATCTGTTTTATTTTTGAGGGAGAAGAAGAAGGAATAAAAAAGAAAAAATATTTTTTTGGGGGTTTCACGTGCCTATATTGGGTAAAACTCAATTTATATGCCGACTCAGCAAGAAGTGCTTAATTGGAATAAGTTTCAGATAGTATAAGTGCACAATAGGAACATCGTTGATTTTAGGTGCTTAAATGAAAAATTATGCCAACTTTAAATGTCTCCGTATATATTCAGTCCTTTTTGGGGGGAGGGGAAGGGGATACGTTAATGATTCAATTTGAAAGGCATAAGCTCACCAATTGAGCTAGCTCTCAACCCCCACTGTTGGTAAATTCGATCTTCATATTTCTAAAAGTGTGTGCGCATTAAGAGCTATAAAATGGTTTTGTTGATAGGTGTAGGATGATTTCTCGGCCTGCTTTCCAACTATGAAACAACTTGGAAGCTAATAAAAGGATTAATTTTGTTTGACTCAAAAGTTATCGAATACTTTTCGAGCAAATTAATTGAAATAAAAAGAAGGGGTAAATCATAATCGAAGATAGTAAGACCCCGGAATATTACCAATAAATAGTTTTAGCAGTAATAGTATGTATGAGAGAGAGAGAGAGAATGTTAGAGAGATGAGAGAGAACGAGAGAGCTTGTAAAATGTTCAATGTCAGCCTTTTACAATGCTTGGATCCCCTTTATATAGTAGGGGGTCCTTCTTCAAATATTAAAGGACAAAGGCTAAGTACATACTATAGAGGGGCCGACGAGAGTATAGAGTCGTGCCTCCCACTATCCTTGGGTCGTGCTTCTGTCTTGGCTTGCGCATGTTTAGCAGTTGGTCATGCTGGTTTGAGGACGTGGTTGGTCAAATTTGACCCCATACAGTTAGTCCCTTCGTTCGTCGGGGTCGCAGCGAGGTGCGTCCTCGATGGACTGAATTAGTGTCCTTATTTAGAGAGAGTTTAACTTTGTCCGAAAGTTGTGATGTGACAAGTAGGTGACAACAATCAGAACTGTCAGAGCACCGAAATGAAATACCTTTCCTTTGCGTGATGTCAGAACTCGCATGCATCATCATTGCGCGTATTCTTGAGGCAATGAAACAGGAACTCTAGTGCATGGTTTCCCGCACCAATTCAAAGTCTATCTCTTCGATTCTGGCACTACCCAACCCTATAAATAGGGAAAGGGTTTAACCTGATACAAACTTTGATTATTTGCAAGAACATTCCAACCCTTCAACATCCATTCTCTTATTCCGATATTTTTCATTTGGTCAGAAATTCCTTTCTTCTCCATTGTGCCGCGTACAATTCTATCTCAAACTGAATCATGCCTAAATCTCGACAATACGATAAGGAGGTCCCAAAAGCTACCCCATCGAACGTACCACCTCTTTCAGATGGGGGCAAGGAAGGGGAAGAAGAAGATATTAGCCCTCTTACATTGGAAGCATTGCTACCAAAATGTCTCCCGGAGTGATTTTAATAAAGACTCTCCCATGCCACCTCCTAAACGTTCTAAGTAGCTGCAAGATCATTTAGATGATCTCCGCATGAGGTACGGTATTTCCGCTTATATGGAGATGGTCCCATCGGAGGAGGATCATGTAGATGTCCGTAGGCCAGGGTACTGCACCTTTTACGAATACCCCTTCTTGATCGGCTATGGCCTTCCTATCTTCCCTTTGGCGGAGGAGCTCTGCCGCCTTTATAACATGTGTCCATCTTAGCTTAAACCATATACCTTAAAAGTACTTCGGTTACTGACCAAGTACGCAGAACTGGCCAGATGTAAGGTCTCTATCCATCATCTTTTACAATTGTTCAGTGCTGGTTACCTGAGATGAACCACGCTACACTTGAGGAGCCATGGTACAAAGGGGCTGGTGGTCCAAATCGATGACCGAGCCAGTCGTGGGTTCTGGCTGATTATTTCTACATCGGGACCGAGCACTTGGTCTCTAACCCTGTCGGTTTCCCAGAGAAATGGAATTCGAAGCGTGAGTATTACAACTTATTGAGTTCTTCGTTACCTATGATCGTTGTGGTTCTAACCCCCCTCCCCTCCTTTTTTTATTACAGCCATAACTCACCTGCCCCGGCTCGTTACCGGTCTTAGGAGGTGGGTTGCCGACTTACTGCCTTATGCGAAGGAGACCCGTACGTGGCCTGCATTCATGCAGCATTATGGCCCCGCAGCCTCTTCAGGTAGATTTCTAATTTCTGTTTTATGGGTTTTGCAAGTTTTACTGACCTATCCATTTCTATGATAGCAGGACGGAGTGCTCCTAGGAAGAGGGAAGCTGTCCCTTCTTCTAAGAGCTGCCTCGGATACTCGTGATATATTATGCGAGTCTGTCCGATGGGGCCTCCCCGTAGTTCCTTTGCAGGGAGTCGCATATGCGGCAACGATAGTGAGGGGTTGACATCGTCAGTACCAGTCCTCCAACCTACGAACGAGTCTTTTGAGGGCAAAGAATTGTTGGAGAGAAAAAGAAGGAGTCTTGAAATGGGCAAGGGGTGGTTACAGAAGCTGAAGGAAGAGGGGCGTCCCGATCGGCAATCAGACCTGTATTTATGGCCGATGCCATCCTATCCGGGAGGTCGGCCCATCAGAGGAGTGTTGCTCCTGGTACTAGCTCGGCGTGTGCCATTGAGTGGGGCTCGACGACCAATATTGATGTAGCGGGCAAGAGGGTTGAGGAATCGGGTTCCGAAATTGCCCAGGAGGATGTGGACGAGCTCGTAAGGGGCCTTACCCATATGGAGATGACGACGGACGGGTACGACCGTCGTATTGTGATTCCTGGGACTTACAATCTGTTGCTGAACAACGAGCAAGATACCTAGGCCCTTACACTATTATGCGCCGCCCTTGAGAGCGAGACGCCCAGTGCCATGAATGATGTAGAACTATCACGAAGGGTCGCCGGCATGGCTTTACAAGTAGCCATCACTCTTCTCTCTTTTGCTTAATATAAGGTTGGCCTAAGGCGTGCTTACTTCTGTTTTTCTTTTCAGACCCTCATTTTGGAGGTGGAGAGAGGACACCGCGAGCAGAAAAAGGTGGCCATCTTTAATAAGATGGTAAAAAAGTACCAAAAGTATCGCTCTAAGCATCAAGTGGCAATGGATCTTTTTCGGCAAGACCCCGAATTTCAGGTTTTTTGTGAGGGTCTTGAGCAGAGGGAGGCCCAGTTAGAGCGTAAAGGATCTGAGCTGGAGAAGACAGACAGTAAGCTGATGAGAGCCGTGGCTCGTAACCGCAAATTGGAAGTGCCACTCAAGGCGAGAGATGATGAGCTCGAGCTCAGTCGGGGGGTGGCGCAGAGAATGTCGACCTCTAACGGAGAATAGCGAACTTGACCACTGAGCTTGAATCCACGATGGCAGAAATCAATGTTCTTAGGCAGGTCGCTCCCCCAGGGTCAGAAGACGTGGCTCGAGCTTCTCAGCCCTCCTCGTCTCGTCCCACCTCTGTCCAGAGTATGCGCCGTAGCACACATGAGATGTGGATTTTTGCGGAGGCAAAACTTGACGTATATAGAGACTTAGAGGGCCGAGCGATGAGGGAGAAAGTTCAGGCGTGACGGCGTGAAGCTCGCACTGCCCGTGAAGCGTGCGGGTACTATCCTGACTCCCTTGATGGGGCGGGTTGCACTTTTGAGGATGTTGATCGGCTTGACTCAGACTCCTGGTATAATGATGTTTATCGCCCAGAGGATAGCGGGCAGGATGACGAGCAACCATGAATTTGTACATATTTTTGTTTTTGTAGAATGTAATGGGGCCTGTTCGTGGGGTCGAAATGTAAATATATTTTTTGTTGTGATATAAACTTCATTTTTGTTGCTTTTTTGCTTGTTGTTTTTCCTCCTTGGGTTTATCTTTATTTTTTCGATACTTATCCTCCGTAGAGGTGGTATTTGTTTCTTGTCGAAAACATCATCGCAGTTTGAGCGAGGTCGACCCGATGTCGGTGGCCTTAGCCATTAGGATATTGATTTGACTTTTATTGAAGTATTATCCGTCGTAGTCGAACGAGATTGATGGCCTTGGCCATTAGGATATTACTTCGACTTTCATCGAAGTGTTATCCATCGTAGTCCAACGAGGTCGATAGCCTTGGACATTAGGATGTTGCTTTGACTTTCGTCAAAGTGTTATCCATTGTAGTTGAACGAGGTCGATGGCCTTGGCCATTAGGATGTTGCTTCGACTTTCGTCGAAGTGTTATCCATCGTAGTCGAACGAGGTCGATGGCCTTGGCCATTAGGATGTTGCTTCGACTGTCATTGAAGTGTTATCTATCGTAGTCGAACGAGGTTGATGGCCTTGGCTATTAAGATGTTTCTTTAACTGTCATCGAAGTGTTATTCGTCATAGTCAAACGAGGTTGATGGCCTTGGCCATTAAGATGTTGCTTTGACTGTCGTCGAAGTGTTATCCATCATAGTCGAACGAGGTCGATGGCCTTGTCCATTAAGATGTTGCTTCGACTGTCGTCGTAGTGTTATCTGTCGTAGTCGAATGAGGTTAATGGCCTTAGACATTGGGGCATTCGCTTAGTGGAGACCTGTTCGTTTAATAGAGAGATTCTATTCATACAATGGAGAAATTCTGTTCATATAATGGAGAAATTCTGCTAGTACAGTGGAGAAATTCTGTTCATACAATGGAGAAATTCTATTCATACAGTGGGGACATTCAGTTCATACAACGGTAAATAATTAGTGTAGTCCCTTCATTATATTGGCCTAGAGGCCGAGTCGACTGGTCGATGTGATGAATTTGCGCCTTGATTCCACCGGGTATCCCCTTCGCCGCCTCATTGAAAACCCCTCCGAGAAAACCCAGTTGGGACAAAACTCGGAGCAGGGAAAAAGTGTACGACTAGGGAGATGCCTTTTCAGAAGTGGAAGTGTTTGAGGTGGGCGAATTTCTATTTGTTTTGGAGTGTCTTTCCCTCCATTGTTTCTAATTGGAATGCTCCTTTGTTCGCCGCTGCTGTGATTTTGTATGGTCCGTCCCAAATGGTTCCCAATTTTCCCTCATTCGGGTCTTTTGATGCCAATGTTTTGGCTTTGAGGACGTAGTCGCCCACTTTGAGCGATCTTACTTTGGCTTTCTTGTTGTAATATCTTTCTACCTATTGTTTTTGGGCCATCATTCTTATATAGTCCATGTCTCTTCGTTCTTCGGCTTCGTCTAGATCTTGCAATTTGCTTTCGTCATTGTCTGCCCCGCTAGAATGGGAATATCTCAGGCTTGGTTCCCCGATTTCGACGGGTATAACTGCATCGGATCTGTAGACTAGTGAGTACGGTGTTTCTCCTGTGCTGGATATGGGCGTGGTCCGGTATGCCCACAATACTTGAGGTAGTAATTCGGGCCATAGCCTTTTAGCTTCCTCGAGCTTCTTTTTCAATATGTTCTATATTGTCTTATTGGACGATTCGGCTTGGCCATTGGCGGCGGGATGATATGGAGTGGAGAGGATCCGCTTGATGTGCCATTTCTCGAAGAACTCCATCGTCTTCCTATCGATGAACTGGGGGCCATTGTCACAGCTGATTTCTTTGGGGATGCCAAAACGGCATATGATGTTTTTCCATATAAAGGCGATGACTTCCTGCTCGCGTATCTGTGCGTACGAACCTGCTTCCACCCACTTGGAAAAATAGTCAGTCAAAACTAAAAGAAAGCGTACATTTCCTCGTCCTGCTGGTAGAGGGCCGATTATATCCATTCCCCACTTTATGAAGGGCAATGGCAAGGTGACTGAGTGGAGAAACTCCCCCGCTTGGTTTATCATGGGGCATACTTTTGGCACTATTCGCACCTTAGAACATAATCTGTCGCCTCTTTTTTCATAGTAGGCAAGTAGTAACTGGCGCGGTTAAGGCATCGGACAAGGGCGCGATTTCCTATATGAGCGCCGCAGTGGCCCTCATGCACCTCTTATAATACTTGTCTTGTTTGATGTGGCCTGAGGCACTTAGCAAGGGGACTTCCAAACATTCTCTTGTAGAGGTCATGATTTATCAGGCTATATCGGGCGGCTTGTACGCGAAACTTCTTGGCTTCTTTTTTGCCACGTGGGAGTGTTCTGTCCTGCAGATAGGATACCAACTGGTTGTGCCAGTGCCAAGTTAGATTTAAAGAGAATACCTCGATGTGGTCGATGGCCGAATGAAGGAGGGTTACTACGCTTTATTTGTTGATATTCTTGGTAGTCGCGGCCAGTTTAGCTAAGCCACCTACCTTGACATTCTGTGCCTTGGGGATTTGCTCGAAGCGACACTCATCGAACTCAGGCATCAATTTATGGATCTCTAATTGGTATTTTTGTAGTCGTTGTTCTCTGATTTGGTAAGTCCCGGTGACTTGATTTACGATGAGTTGGGAGTCGCAGTGGAGGATGAGTCGACGGGCCCCGTATTTGATAGCCAACTTCATACCTGCAATCACAGCCTCGTACTCGGTCTTGTTGTTAGTCATCTCGGGGCATCGTATGGATTGGAAAATTATTTCACCCGTAGGGAATTCGAGGACAACTCCCAGTCCCGATCCCGAGGCATTCGCAGTGCCGTCAGTGTAGAGAGTCCAGAGGTCAGTGTGGGCGGAGGCGTAGAAGGCCTCTTGATCCACCTCTGGCAATATTCCCGCGCTGAAGTCGGCGACAAAGTTGACAAGTACTTGTGACTTAATGGCAGTTCTTGGGTGGTAGGTTATATCATGCTCGCTGAGCTCTATGGCCCATTTGGCGAGCCTACCCGACAGTTCGGGTTTATGCAGGATGCTTTTCAGGGGGAAAGTTGTTATTACCTTTATGGGGTGGCATTGAAAATAGGGTCTAAGCTTCCGTGAAGCTATGACCAGTTCCAGAGCCAGTTTCTTGAGGTATGGGTACTGCGTTTCGGCATATATTAAAGTTTTTCTGATATAATAAATAGGGGATTGAGTACCTTTGTTTTCGCGAACCAAGACCGCACTGACGGCAACTTCAGACACCGCCAGATACACCAGCAAACACTCTCCCGGGTTTGCTTTGACGAGCAATGGTGGCGAAGATAGATATGCTTTTAATTTCCTTAAGGCCTCGATGCACTCCTCGTTCCATTGTAACCCATGATCTTTCTTCAGTACGCTAAAGAACTTATGGCATCAGTCAGAGGACCGTGAGATAAATCTTGATAGGGCGGCTATTCGCCCCGTCAATTTCTGTACTTGCTTCTTGCTGTTCAAAACCTCAGGTATCGTGTCATGGGCTTGATCTGAACCAGGTTGACTTCAATACTTCGTTGTGATACAAGGAAACCTAGTAATTTTCCTGAGGCCATGCCGAAGGCGCATTTTTCTAGGTTCAACTTCATCCCGTACTGCCTCAGTATCTTGAAGGCTTATTTTAAATGGTCGATATGGTCCTCCTTTTTTGCCGATTTTACTAACATGTCGTCGATATAAACCTCCATTGTCTTGCCGAGCTGTTCCTTGAACATCTTGATGACCAGCCTTTGGTATGTTGCACCTGCATTTTTGAGTCAGAAGGGCATCACTTTATAGCAGTATGTCCCTTGGTGGGTAATGAAAGTTGTCTTCTCTTGATCCTCTTCGGCCATCAGGATCTGGTTGTAGCCGGAGTTGGCATCCAAAAAACTTAGCAGTTCGTGCCCTACGGTTGCGTCGATCAGCTGGTCGATGTGGGGAAATGGGAAGGAGTCTTTTGGACATGCCTTGTTTAGGTCGGTGAAGTCCATGCACATTCTCCATTTCCTATTTTTCTTTTTAACCATGACGACATTAGCGACCCATTGCGGGTATTTCGATTCTCTAATGGAACCGTCGGCTAATAATTTGTCCACTTCTTCACTGACCGCCTCATTGATTGCGGCGTTGAATTTCCTTTTTATCTGTCGTACGGGCGAATAGAGTGGGTCGACGTTTAGCTTATGAGTGGTGATGTCTTTCGGGATACCCGACATATCTGAATGTGAGAAGTCAAACAAATCTGCATGGTTAGTTAAGAATTTGTGGTACTTACTTGGGTCGGAGAGGTTGTGCCCGATGTAGACTTTCTTTGAACTGTCTGTTTTATCCAGTTGGACTGGGTCAAGGTCCTCGACTGTCGCTTTGCAAGCTTCTACAACATCTGGGTCTCTGATGACTTATACTGTTGGGTTGATTTTAGTTCCCGATATGGCTGATTATTATGCTTCCGCGCTTGCTCCCTTCAGTTGTTTGGTCTGCATACAGTCTTGGGCGATACGGTAGCATTCCTAGGCGGTACGTGGCTCACCTTGAATACTGAACATCCCCCATGGGGTGGGAAATTTGATTACCTGGTAGAAGCTCGAGGGAACGGCTCGCATGACGTGTATCCAAGGACGCCCTATAATGGCGTTGTAAGTCGTTTCCTGACTCATGACGTGGAATGTGGTTTCCAGCGTGACTCCCCCTGCCAAGACTAGCAATGATATTTCTCCGGAGGACCGCTCCACTGCATTGTTATAACCCTTTAGTGTTATGCAATGCGGTATTATCTTATCTTCGAGCCTCATTTGCATGAGGACTCTTGGATAGATAATACAGGCGCCGCTTCCGTCGTCTACCATGATTCTTTTCACATCAGTATCAGTGTTATGTAAAGTTATAACTAAAGCATCGTAATGAGGAAAAGATAAATCATCGGTATCAGACTTATCGAAAGTGATACTGTCTTCGAAGTCATCATACCATTCATGAGTGATCGTGCGCTTCAACTTTTGTGTGGTGGTGAACTTTACATGATTGATTGCTGAGTCATCGCCGCTGCTGACGATCATCTGTACGGTGTGTGCTAAAGAAGGTGGTTTTGGTGGTCCTTAGGACTGGTCGCGTCCTCTGGCATAATTTGCCCTTCCTTTATCGCTAAGCAGCTCCTTCAGGTGTCCTTGGTTCAGCATTCTGACTACCTCTTGTCGCAGACCTATGCAGTCTTCGATCCTGTGTCCTCGTTCCTGATAGAATTCGCATAGGACATTCGACCTCCTTGCACTAGGATCTGATTTCATTTTTTGCGGCCACTGCACCTTTGTGCCCAGCTTCTCCAGTGCGTACACTATTTCTGAAGAGGAGACACAAAAGTTATGAGTAGATAATAATGGGGGCATACCTCTTTCATTTTAAAGCAGGGTGACTTGTCGCTGTACAGCATCCGGATGCCTCAGAGGAGGCGGGTTGGGAGTTCTGATGTAAGGCTGATGTCTTTCTCTACTGAAGCATAGGGGTTGTTCCCATCGCCCGTCGTTGCGTCGCTCCTTCCTTACCTCTGACTGTACTAACGTTAGTCGTTGGATCGGACCGTTAAGATCATCTTCGTCTGCTCTTACTTCGACGCAGTAGGCATTATGGATCTCTTCCCACGTGGTGGGGGGATACTTCATGAGTCGGCTGAGCAGCTTTTTGGTTGCTTTTGATCTGTCTCTGTTCAGCCCGTTTTGGAAAGCTGCGACTGCCATTCCTTCTGATACGTTTGGTAGTCCCATTCTTACCCTATTGAATCGGTCTAGGAAATCCCTGAGTCCTTCGCCTGTTGTTTGCCTGATGGCAAAGATGTCGTTGACCCTAGCTTCGGCCTTCCTTGCTCCTACATGAGCGGTGGCGAATTTGTCTTTCATTTCTTCGAACGTTGATATTGATCTAGCTGGTAGTTGAGAGTACCATGTTAACTCCCCTCCTGTCAAAGTTTCACCAAACTTTTTCAGCAGCATGGACGTCACTTATTCTTTTGATAGGTCATTGCCTTTTACGTATCAGATGGTCTTCCGGATCCGTGGTTCCGTCATATATTTTCAAGTATGGTGGCATCTTGAAGGTTTTTGGGATTGGGTGAGGAGCGGCTTTTTCACTATACGGTTGTTCGACGAACCTCCCCACATTGCATTTCGGCAGTAGTTTAGGGGCGCCAGGAAATTTGTCCACCATTTCCTGGTGCTCTTTCATTTGATCGCGAAGCGCTTTATTCTCATTCTCCATTTCTTCCATTTTCTTAAGGATGGTTGCGAGTGCACCATCGCTGGCGTTGGTATCGGTGTGGGCGTTATTTATTAGTACAACAATGGGCTCACCGGTGGCGGCTGTGATTTCTGTCGTTGACGAATATTTGATATTTCCTTAGGGTGGTTTCTCGAGCATGCTACTTAGAGTGTTTGTCAACCATTCTTCTAGTAACTTTTTGACTACTAGGGGTGTTTCTTTGGCTGCAGATGTAGAGGCCTCTCTTTCACGCAAAATCGTCAGATCTTCGAGTGAAGAGGGTGAGATCTCCCTCTCCGATACACTACTGGGTGTTGTATTTGTGGTATTTTCTCTAGCGGCTTCATTGAGGGGGCCTATGAGGTTGGTCGCTACATCTGCTATCATCTTTAGCCTTGATTCCTTCTCTGCCATTTGTTAGTTTCTATGGAGTTTGAAGGACAGTGATCGTTGTTTTGGGTATCCTAGGTGTGAACTATGATTCCGATTACCGAAATTCCCACAGACGGCACCAAATTATTTGACTCAAAAGTTATTGAACACTTTCCAAGAAAATCAATCGAAAGAAAAAGGAGTAAATCGTAATTGAAGATAGTAAGACCCTGGGATATTACCAATAAACAGTTTTTGCAGTAATAGTATGCATGAGAGAAAGATAGAGAGAGAGAGAATGTTAGAGAGATGAGAGAGAGCGAGAGAGCTTGTAAAATGTTCAATGTCTGCCTTTTACAATGCTTGGATCCCCTCTATATAGTAGGGTTCCTTCTTCAAATATTAAAGGACAGGGGCTAAGTACATACTATAGAGGGGCCGACGAGAGTATAGAGTCGTGCCTCCCACTACCCTGGGTCGTGCTTCTGTCTTGGCTTGCGCATGTTCAGCGGTTGGTCGTGCTGGTTTGAGGACGTGGTTGGTCAAATTCGACCCCATACAAATTTAGGGGTCCGTAACAAAAAGTCATGAAAAATAAAGCAAAAAAATACTACATAATTAATATTAAGGACAATTGGAAACATCCTTTCTACCTGCGTTAGGTAGGGGTAAGGTTTGCGTACAGACTACCCTCCCCAGACCTCATATGTTGGGATCAAACTGGGTTTTTTGTTGTTATTGTTGTTGTTGACTACTCCACAAAAATCCAAAAAAAAAAAAAATTACTCAAATATTGAAACACTATCCCAACACAAACTCCACCCGCACGTCACTCAACTTTTACTTTATTACATTACGGTTATCAATAAATTATCTGTTAAACATTTTCTTAATATAAGAATCGCTCAATATTGCCTAAGTATATATAATGAAAATATTAACATTGCTTTAATACACAAATTTAAGTTTTAAATATATGACACTAATTAATGTATATTAAAAAAAATATACATCTTAAATACTAAATATAGTATCATCCAATTCTCACCTCTCCTTGAGAATTGGAGAGTGTAATTATACCTCTCCAATTACACTTAATGTCATGTTGACTAAGTAATTACTTGGCCAAACAAACATGCTCATATAGTAATTTCGATTCAATAAAATAAAAGTCAAAGTGACCGTCAATTCAAGTATTTCCTAATTTTTATGTGCAGCTATTTTTTGGCTTCTCTTGCTTGACGGATTGCAAAAAGTGAGTTTGCTTTTTGATCTATTTATTGTTAAACAGAAGTGTCAAGGGGCAACGCTACCTAATTAGCACGAGTCATATTAATTCCAGTTTCTATACGTTTTTTTTTTCCTTACGTAGACAATTTGACAAATAAATATGGACGTACCATAATTGAACAAATTTGAGTTTATTATTTATTTGAATCAAGTGCTGGACTTACCTAAACCACCATCCATTTTGTATTTATCATATAACTGTCCAATTTTATCCATCAAAAAAAAAGGAAAAAAAAAAGATATGCATATAATTTTTCAATATCCAACATAGCAATGATTTAACTTGTGTTTGATCAAGCTTCCGAAATTAGCTTATTTTGAAAAGTACCTTTTGTAAAAGTATTTTTCGCAAAAAATAGTTTTAGATAGAAACAATTATTTTTAGCTAATTACTTTTTTAAAAGTGCTTTTAAGTGATAAATTACGAATAAGAATATGGAAAGATTTACTTAATAATTAAATAATTTAAGTATATAAATAATATAAATACTTATTATGAAAGACTATACTTGTATTTTTCTTTTTATTAAGTAAAATATAAAAATAAAAATAAAAAGTACTTTATTCTCTCAATGATTGAAATATATTAATATATTATTTAAATATATATATATATATATATATATATATATAATTCACCCCAAAAGTCAGCATATTTTTTTTAGTCCAACCAAGCCAACCATAAATTATTCTAATCGATAATAGTAATATGAATCCCCTCAAAAATGGATCTAATTGCACTTCACGCTCCAAATTTTTTATGATTAAATTTATCTTCTTGGGTGAAACGAGGGATATCTCGATCGGAAGAGAGAACGGGGAAATACCATATGACCCAGAATATCTGACAAGTCGCACTCTACGTCAACCCAAGATGCATCTTCCTCTCCAGGACTTCAGAAAGAACTTTTAGAACACCAATAGGCATTAAATGAAAGAAAGAAAACTAAAAAGAAAAAAGAAATACTTATACATTAGGAGAGCTGCATTTAAAATAGCTAAATATTAGGTTAAATTGAGTAGGGTTATTTTGGTGCAATATGATTTTTGTTAAGGGTATTTTTGCAAAGAAAAAAAAAATTAAAAACAACTACTTCTATAGATCGGAAAAGCTACATATTTTAGCCTGTTTCTACTTAAAATTATTTTTTTTCTACTAAAAACTTGATTAAACACTTTAACTTTAAACAAAATATTTAAAAATAAAAACACTTTTGGCAACCCGTTATTTATTATTGCAAACAACTCGACACATTATCAATCGGACACATTTAAACTATTGTTTATACATAGTAAAATGTAAAGACAAATTCGACACGACACATCATATCCGAAAAGTCTTGCGTAAACAAATTTTAAAGTCTCGTAATCTTTCGATATCTCTAGTGCAAAAATGAACGAAAATCCAAACAAGTCCATGACACAAGTATCTGGTTAGATTTCATTGAAAGCTTATCTTAAAAGGATTAGATTTTATTATATAAAATTTTGAAGTAATCCTCAAGTATACCATGAGTTTTTAGTGCTACGATACCCAGTGGTTGTTTAACCAAAAATTAGGATTTCGGTTAAAGCTTTATTTTAGAAGAACTTGGGTTACTGATAATTAAATATAAAAACGAAGTTGACTTTAACAAGCTGAAGAAAGCAAAATATAAATTAGTATATTGTAATAGTATTTCGTGTGTCTACAAATGTTCATTATTCCCCCTTTTATAGCTATCTCGAAGTAATAGAGTCTTTATGACAATTAATGACATTAATGTAACATTGTAATTGGTAATTATAATTGATTCTATACAAATTCCATAACGCTTTCCGTAATTAATGCTTATTAATTACCAATGATTCGTATTTATACCGTTTTTGCTACAAAGGTTCATTCTTCTGATATAACTGCTGAACATCAATAGGTACGAGCTTTTGTCCTTCCTCTGCCTATTCCTGTTGAAGCTCGTGCCTTTTTTCTTGGCCAATCATTCACTCTTCTACTAGTCCACGTGTCATGATATATCACCTCATATTTAATTCCATACAAGAACTCAATTTTTCCCAATACAGATAGTTCTTCCACTTGCCATTTATTCTTTAATAGAATATTTGGGAAGTGGATCTCATTAAAGCGGAAATATTTGCTTTCATTATTTCTTCTCTGGAACTGACGCTTTATATGTCACTTTCATTTCATGTTCACGACACGTGGCACCTCCCGATTTGTTCTGCGACTTTTCAGCGCTTTTTAGGCCTTTTTTACTGCTTCATTAATTATGAAACGACAGCTTTCATCATGACATTTCTACCATTGCGTCTTTTCCTCTGACGGTTGCTTCTGAGCATAATATAAGCTTTCGTCTTTGTCTTTTTCATAAAACGTTCAGAATATTCAACTTTAGTCTTCTTCTTCCTCGTACTACTATGTCTTCTTCAAACCCTAACCCTCGTAGAGTTCCTATTGTTGATAACCTTTCTCTTGATCCTATTAGAAGTAGGAGAGGAGGAAGACTTCATAGTTTAGGTTCTTCATCTTACCAGGGTCCTTCTCTTCCTTCTACGAGTTCAACTCCACCTTCTAGAACTAGAGGTTCCATTTCTCAAAGATCTTCACCAATGAACCTCATCGTGAACCTTTGGTTGACGAAATTTTTCCTGCTGAACTATCTTTTTACAATGATAGAGAGTCCATCAGAAACCAAGTTTCTTCTATTTCTTCATTAGATCGTACTGATATTTATCCAACTCAGATCACTAAAGGTTTGATTTTAGTGGTTCGTCGAGACTGCCATTGTAGTCATAATTTTTTCATTATAATCCCTAATGCAAACCAAAGAATCACTTCTTATTTGATGGGGTTTTCTTTCGTATATACATACCCTTTTACTTTAAATTTCAAACCCCCTATTGACCCGATTATCCTCTAATTCTGTCATTTTTTCGATGTTTGCTTGGGACAAATTAGCCTTATCGTGTGGAGGGCAGTTGCTTGTTTGAGGCATGTGGCCAACATGACTGGCTTGCCTTTTACTTTCTTCCATTTAATCCATCTTTATTCTCCCAAACTTTTCTGTCATGGAATTTTTACCTTAGTAGCAAGAAGTAAAAGAGTTCTGGTCAGTCCAGAGGATGATAAAGACCGTGGCTGGTACGCCAGATTTGTCGCTGCCCCCATTGTAGATTTAGTGGGTGAAGAGAATATTCCATTTCCTGAGAAATGGAATTTTGCACGTAAGTTTTCTTTTCATAACTTTTCTGTGCCCCTTTCTTATTTTGCTTTTTTGATGGTTGTCATTTTAACCCTTTCTTCTTTTTCAGCAACCATGGGAATTGTTAGTGAAATTCTCAATTTCCGTGGTTAGATAAAAAAGTTGTTAAGTGTTTCTCCGATGGAAGGTAGATCTTGGAAAACCGTTTCTCATCGGTTTTGTTGGAAAATAAAAACTCACGGTAAATGTTTTTTCCTTCATGTCCTACGCATTTCCATTCATTTCTTTTTTTAAAATTTTCTTTAATCCTTCTTTCTATCAGGATTTCCCATTCAAGGCATAAGTGTTGAGGCCGTCATAGCTTTCAGAGTTTCTTTGGAAAGAGCCCAAGAGATTGTTCGGGGTTTTTCGTCGAAAAGGAATGCTTCCACTGACCAAGATTCTGAAGAAGAAGAGGAACAAGACGGGAGTACTTTGATAAAAAGGCCACGGGCTAGATGACGCATTATTTCCGATGATGAAACATCTCCTCCTCGCTCTGTTCCTCTAACCGAGCCTATTGAAACCTCCTTGGTAATTTCCAATGATGACACTCCCGCGGCTGCTCATGATTCTATTGATCAGCTTTTTGCCCCTAGGTTTGATAGTGAGAGTTTAGGTCCCGTTTCTGATGAAGTTCCCCTTGTCTCATTTTCTATGTCTGCTCCTGCAATATCTCCTTTACCAGTTGTGACCGTTGTCGTTGTTGTTCCGTCCCGGGATGTTTTAACTTCTTCCAAAGCTCCTCCTATAACTATCCATCATACTGAGGTTGGTTCTTCAAGTGGAGGTGAAGCTATGAGGCAGGTTATCATCGAGGTTCTTGCTGATGGTAACTTTTTGCGAAAATCAGGTGGGTCTGATGTGTGGTTGAAGCCTCTGATCGGTCCAATTGAGAAATCCAAGCTTGAGAGTCATAACTCTTTGACTTGGATGAATGACATAGTACAGTTGTCTTTAAGGGTATACTTTTTTTTACACTTTACCTCATATTTCTTTTATTTAAGGTTTTTACTTACTCTCTTTTTTCTTTTTTTTTAGATCAATTTAGTTGGCACGGAGATGATGGAGAGAGTCTCTCATACGGAATAATTAATGCATGATTATCAAGTTGAAGTGGATAATTGGAGAGAACAGTATGAAGGTCTTCAAATTGACATGGAAGTGTTGGAAGAAAGTAAGTGTACCTTGGAGCAACAACTGAAGATTTTAACTTCGGAGTTAGCAATCGAGAAGGCTTCCTCATTTCAAGCTGATAAGGACAAGAATATCCTCGAAACATCTTACTCTTAGTAGCTTTCTAAGGCCAGTGAGGAAATCAGATAACTGAAGGCTTTGCTAAGCAAGAAGAAAGCTTATGCTGGTGAACTCGTGCAAACACTCTCTCAGGCCCAAGAAGATCTTCGTGAGTCTTCTAACAAGGTCAGTTTTTTAGAGAGTTTACTTGCTCCTCTTCAAGCGTCCTATGATTCTGCCCTTGGCTGAAAATGAAAAGCTTAAAAACGAGATTGATCAATGGGAACAAGATTTCGAGATTCTTGAGGAAAAACTGCAATGGAAGTGAGTTGGGCAATTTTAAACACACGCCACGATACCCTAGTGGAAGTTAGCCAGGAGGGCTTTAGTTTGGATGCTGAGTTGGCCAAAATAAAAGAGACTATTGAAAAAGCTGAGCAAAACCAAGATATCCCTTCTCCTATGGATGATATTCCCGAGCACATTGAAGATGCTATGGGTACGGTGAGTGCTCCAACTCCTTCAAGTCATCTCGAACCTTCTGTTGCCAATGACCCTGTTTCAGCTCCTTCTTCAGCCCTTCAGTGAAAAGTTTATGACATGTTACTTTCCTTTTTCTTTTTCTTTTGTGGAGCATGGTTGTAATCCCCGGTCCTATTTGGGGGTTTAGTTTTTCTTTTGGAAAAGTTAAGTCCCCAGACCTTTCGGGGCACTTTTATGTAAATGACAAATAGTTTATGACTAAGTTTTGTATTTAGTTTGAACTTTTTAATATTTAAGAAGTTTTCTGTTTTAACTTAGTTATTTTGATCTTCTGTCTTGCTCGTCTTTGCCTTTATACTTTAAGGACTTGTTATTAATTTGTGGGTTTATATTTTACCCATTTTTTGAATTTTTTGTCTTATAAAATGCTTTACTAACTTCATGGATTTTCGAATCACACATAAATTTTATAAAAGAGGGCCCTTTTATTTTTGACACTTAATGAAGAAGACGTCTCAACTTTATAATGGTGTAAATGCACGACAAAAGAAATAGGAACACACATGTTTCTTGAAATAACTTTGATAAAGTTTTTATTTGAACTTTGTTAAGTTTAAATAATATCTTACATGTGTTCAAATAACTTCTATAACTTTTCTCGTAACTTTTTTCTTTTATAACAGATTTCAAAAGAGAAAATAAAACTCAAGATTTTCCTTTACAACCTGTTTCTATACACTGCCTTTAACCTAGATATCATTAAAAATTTGAAATCTATAAGGTTTTTTGAATGGCTTTGTGTTATTTGGCTCGTAACTATGCTCTGAACTTGACTCCTTTGATGAGTAGACTTTGAGGCTTTGACTTGTACTTTCGATTATCTTCTTACTCTTCTTTGCCTTCTTTATATGTATGTCGTATATTATATAGTCCCCCAAGTGTTTGATCTTTGAAGTATAAAATCTCGAGCACTTGTTTATTCCTCTTATTTGGTCCTTTCCTTGAAAAGAAAAAAACGTACGAGACTTGGAGGTACGATTATACATGAAGACTGCTAAACATGTTTGAATTTCTATTAGAATAAATTGTAACCCTAGATCGGGAATTTATATTTTTCCTGTCTTGCAGGTCGTGACTCATCATTTAATACGGGATAGCTTTTTTACTATCATCTAAAATCGTTAGTAAAATTTTAATAATTCAAAAAATAAAATTCGAAAATGAAGGTAATATATCTTCAGATAAACGACATTCCAATGTGAAGGTAAAATCTTACCATCCATTGTTTCCAGCTCGTATGCTCCCTTTCCTGTGATACCGTGGATCTTATAAGGTCCTTCTCAAGTTGGACTTAACTTTCCTGCATTAGCTGCTCTCGTGGATCCAAAAACCTTTTTGAGTACGAAGTCCCCAATCTTGAAGTATCTTAGGCAAGCCTTCCGATTATAATATCGTTCCATAACCTATTTTTGTGTTGTCATTCTTATTAACGCAGCTTCCTCCTTTCCTCAAGTAAATCTAAGTTGATTCGCATTTCTTATTCATTAGACTCCTCAGTTTTTTGTGCATATCGCGTACTGGCTCTTCTATCTCAACTGGGATCAAGGCTTCAGCTCCGTATATGAGTGAAAATGGTGTTTCCCCCATACTTATTTTTGTTTTCGTGCGATAAGCCCATAAAACACCAGGTAACACCTCTGGCCAATTACCTTTGAATTCCTCCAATCGTTTCTTCATATTGTTGATAATGACTTTATTCATCGATTCAGCTTGTCCATTACCCAGCAGATGATAAGGTACTGAGGTAATCCTTTTGATTTGCCAACTATGAAAAAACTCTATGATTTTTGCGCCTATAAACTGTAGTTTGTCACATACGATTTTCTTTGGTACTCCGAATCGGCATATGATATTTCACCAAATGAAATCTCTTACCTCTTTTTCTCGTACCTGTTTAAAAGCACCTGCTTCTACCCACTTAGTAAAGTAATCAGTAAGTACTAGCAAAAATCTTTGTAATCAGTAAGTACTAGCAAAAATCTTACCTTGCCTTTTACTTGTGGTAGTGGACCTACGATATCCATCCCCCACTTCATAAAAGGCCACGGTGCAGTGACTGGATGTAATTGTTACTATATCTTTGGCACTTGTCACATTTAGCTACAAAGTTTTTCGCTTCTTCTTCCATTTTGGGCCAATAATAGCCTGCTCTAATCATGGTTTTCACTAAAGATCTTCCTCCCGCATGATTTCCACAATGTCCCTCGTGTATCTCTCTCATCACATAGTCTATTTGAGAAGGTCCGAGGCATCTTGCTAAAGGACCACCGAACATTTTACGATAAAGATTGCCTTGCTTTAAACAGTAGCGAGCAGCTTTTTTGCGAAGTGCATGAGATTTTTTCTTATCTTCAAGGATAGCTCCATACTACAAAAAAGCGACAATCTCGCTCCTCCAATACCAAGTTAAATTACTGAAATTTACCTCTTTTTTATCTTGATCAAGTACTGAATGGAATAGATATATTACAGAAGCATTTTCATCATTTGTTACTTCTGCCACAGATGTAAGATTAGCCAGGGCGTCTGCCTCAACATTCTCCTCTCGTGGTATCTGCACAACTTTCCAGGTTTGGAATTGTCTCACCAGATCTCGTGCTTTCTCTAGGTATTGTTGCATTATTGCCTCCCTGGTTGTATAAGTCCCCAACATCTGGTTATCTACAGGTTGTGAATCACTTTTGATTACGACCTGCTCTATGCCAAGTTCGCGTGCCAGTTCTAAACCTACAATGATAGTTTCATACTCTGCTTCATTGTTAGTCACAGGATGACATTTAATAGCTTGTCGTATGGTTTCACCCGTAGGTGGTACTAAAACAATTCCTCGACCTGCTCCTTTCACATTTGATGAGCCATCAGTAAATAAGGTCCAAGTTCCTAGATTAGATCCATTGAATATTTGTAGTTCTTTTTCTGCTTCCGATTGCATCCCTTGGCTAAAATCGGCCAAAAAATCTGCTAACACCTATGACTTTATTGCAGTTCTAGGTTGATAGGTAATGTCATATTCACTTAATTCTATGGCCCACTTGGCTAACCTACCTGATAACTCATGTTTGTGTAGTGTGTTACGTAGGGGATAAGCAGTTACTATAGAAATTGGGTGACATTGAAAATAAGGCCTTAACTTCAATCCATGATTAATGCAAGTGCAAGCTTTTCTAGTTGAGGATACCGTGTCTCAGCATCTAATAATGATTTGTTAACATAGTAAATAGGAGATTTTTTACCTTGATCTTCTCGAACCAAAACAGCACTCAATCTACTTCTGAAACAGCAAGGTAGATAAGCAACATTTTCTCCTCTTTTAGTTTTGCGAAGCAACGGTGGATTTGACAAATATGCTTTCAAGCTTTTGAGTGCTTACTGACATTCTTCAGACCAATCGAACTGATCTTGCTTTTTAAGAGCTGAAAAGAACTTAAAGCATTTTTCTGATCTTGAAAATAAATCTTCCCGAGGCTGCTATTATTCCCGTCAGTCTCTGTACCTCTTTCTTACTTGTAAGCATATCAGGAATTTCTTCTATAGCTTTAATCTCGCGAATGGACCCGATCTTTAAAAGTTTTTGCACCTCATCTTGTATTACCTAATTTTTGAACGCTCCCTACTTTCTTTTCTTTTGTTTGATAGGTGTAAATGATGGATCTTTATTTAACTTATGAGTCATTATTTCCGGAGGTATTCGTGTCATGTCAGAGTGGGACTAGACAAAACAATTTATGTTAGTTCTCAAAAATTCAGTTATCTTACCTTCCATTTCGTGGTTCAAGTTGGCCCCAGTATAGACTTTCCTTTCAGGCTTTTGTGTGAATAGTTCTACAGCCTCCAACTCCTCAATCGTTATTTTGATGTTTCCATTTTCTTCTGGTTCTTGGATGCAGTCGGGCCTTGAATCCACATATGTTCGCCCATGTTCCGTTGAGGCTTGCATCATAGTATCCTCAACTGGATTATGTAATTGCTATTTTTCTTCATTTTTTGCACCTAAATTTGCTACAGAATTTATTCTCTTAGGCGTCTGCTGATCACTGCGGATTTGACGGATTCACCATGGTGATGGGAATTTAATGACTTGATCTAAGGTAGATGGCACAATATCCATTTCGTGAATCCATGGTCTCCCGAGAATTATATTATACGCCATATCCATTTCCACCACCTGGAATTTCATATCTTTGACAACTCCCTCTATGAATATTGTAAGTATTACCTCCCCTTTAGTCACGACGCTTGGATTGTCACAGCCAGATAACTTATGTGCCTTAGGTACTAGTTTATCCTCGGCTTGCATCTCATTTAATACTCTTAGAAAAATGATGTTCACGGAACTACCCGGATTAATCAAAACTCGTTTCACGTTAGTATTATATACAAGTATAGATATAGTGCATCGTTGTGTGGAGTTGATACGATGTTCGCATCTGCATCATCAAATTTAATACTCTCCTCCTCCAAAACATGTCTGACCCGCTTCCCGTGTGTAACTGTAACTTTTGAAAGTTTATTGGTTGTCGTCTACATTATGCCATCAATTTCTTCTCCCCTGCTTATAACGTTAATGGTCCTTTTTGGTAAAGGAGGTTTAGGGGGTTCCTGCCTATTTTTCATATATGCTTATTTACCTTTTTCACTGAACAACTCAATAAGATATCCCTACTTTAACAAATGGTCAACTTCACCCTACAGCAATCTACAATCCGTCGTTTTATGGTCGTGATCGTGATGAAACTCGCACCAATAATCAGGGTTTCGTCAATTTGGATTTGATCTCATCTCTTTCGTCTATCGTACCTTGTCGCCCATGCTTCTTAAAATAGCTACCAATTAAGACGTGCTTACATTGTAATTGTAACTACCGATTTTTTCTTTAGAACTTCTGTCATCATCACGTATCTCTCATACATTTCGTTCTTTCCTAGACCTTGATGATGAACCTAACTCTCTGTCTCTCAACCTATGATCGTACTTTGAATTATCCTATTTTGATCGTAGGTCTCTTTCCGCTGGTCCTGTATAAGGCTTGTACCTGTTTTTACCGAACCTTTTTTTAGTTTCAGCACATCTTGAACTTACCCTCTCTTCTTTTTGAAACTGGATAATAATATCTTCTTCTATTCGCATCTTTGTACTGTATCTGTGGTAAATATCATTCCAGGTTGTTGATGAAATTCTCGCGAGCTTTCTTTGAGTCGTCTTGTAGCCTCCAAACTCTTCTCATTTAGATTGTTGGTGAATGCCATAGCAGCCCAATTATAAGGTATGCGTGAAAATGTCATCCGTTCCCGCTGGAATCTGTCTACGAATTCTCTGAGCAGCTTCGAATCTCCTTGCTTTATTTTGAAAATATCTTCCATTCTTTTTTCGAGTTTTTGAGCTCCCGAGTGTGCTTTAATAAATGAATTTGCAAGCTCAGCAAAAGAATTTATAGAATTTTCGGACAAAAAAGAATACCATGTTAATGCTCCCTTAGTGAGTGTTTCACCGAATTTCTTGACCAGCACTGATTCAATTTCCTGTTTGGTTAAATCGTTGCCCTTTACGCTAGTAGTAAATGTAGTCACGTGGTCTCATAGATTACTTGTGCCATCATATTTTAGGATGTCGGGCATCTTGAACTTCTTCGGAATTGGTAAAGGAGCAGTACTGGATTTCCAAGGTTGTTGCGAATATTTATCCACATCTATTCCCATGATTATAGGCGGTACACCAGATATTTGCTCTATGCGATCGCTTTTCTCCTTAAGCTGTTTCTGTAAGGTTAATACTAAATTTTGTAAATCATAATTAACTGTGTTACCTGGTTCGCCATCGCAAGATTCGCTGGGAGTTCCACCACTGCCTGAATTTTGAGCCCAGAACATGGATTTTCCAAAGTATTATTATTCGGAGTTGGTATTGGTGGTGCGACCGACAACTGGCTGCCGAAAGCCTCAAGAGCTTTGCTAACCTGTTGAGCGATTAACTTTTTCAAAGCTTCATTGATAGCCTCATCGTTTTTCAATTGATCATTTGCATTTGATTGAGATCCATCATGAGTTCCTTCTCGAGATCGTCGAGGAGAACTTTATGGAGAAGGGACAGGGTTTCCAACACCTTACAAATTCTTCGGGAGTTGATGGTCTCTTTGATTATTGTAGTCGCTGACATTCGACATGATTGATAAAAAGATAAATTTAAGAAGGAATAAATTATCAAATTCTCAATAACAGAACAAATTTGTTTAACCAAAAATTAGAATTTCGATCAAAGCTTTATTTTAGAAGAATTTGGGTTACTGATAATTAAATATAAAAAAGAAATTGACTTTAACAAGCTGAAGAAAGCAAAATAGATTAGTATATTGCAATAGTATTTTGTGTGTCTACAAATGTTCATTCTTTCCCCTTTTATAGCTATCTCGAAGTAATAGAGTATTCATGACAATTAATGACATTAATGTAACGTTATAATTGGTAATCATAACTGATTCTATACAAATTCCATAACGCTTTCTGTAATTAATGCTTATTAATTACCAATGATTTGTATCTGTACCGCTTTTGCTACAAAGGTTCATTCTTCTGATATAACTGCTGAATATCAATAGGTACGAGCTTTTGTCCTTCCTCTGGCCGTGCCGTTGAAGCTCGTGCCTTTTTTCTTGGCCAATCAGTCATTCTTCTACTAGTCCATGTGTCATGATATATCACCTCATATTTAATTCTATACAAGAACTTATTTTTCTCAATACAGTGGCGGATGCAAGATCACCACGAAAGGGGTTCAAAAATTCTTTTTTGTAGCTAGTGGGAATTGAAATATGACCTTATAAAGGTTTTAAACCCCCTTGGCCACTAAACTACACTTTTGGGTTGTGTTAAGATGGGCCAAAACTTAATAAAGAGGTAAAAAAATAGATTTTGCCTTATATATACCGTGTAATTTTTCGGCGAAGGAGGTTCGGGTGAACCCCCTTTCGCCCCCCTAAATCCGCCCCTGACGGTACCCTATCTTTTGGTTCAATATTGAAGTGAGATAAGTATTTACTTTCGAGACCACCCCTCTATCATGGGGTCCATTACTCAAATGGTCACTCAACTATCTCAAATTATCTCCTAACGTCACTTTTCTTTCGTTTGTAACAACAAAGTCGCTAAACTTTGCCTATTGCACTCAGAAGGTCACTCAACTACAATTTTCAAATTTTGAATTGCCGAACACCAAACTTACCCTCTAATAATTATAAACATTTATCTTCTTTTATTTTTTTAAAACTTTTTAATATTATATTTTTTTCCTTTTTAATTTACATTATGGACTTCCCTGTAGAATAAATAAATATTATTTATAGATTTAAAAAATAAAAAGTATTAAGCATATATAATGATGGAATAACAAAATAATGAGCATAGTAAAAAAATTAGAATAACTTGTTAGTAATAATAATTTTAGTATTAACAACAAAAATTCAAAAATTAATTTACACAATTCAAAATGAAAGAAAATAAAGGTTGTAAAATATATATTCCTTGGAGGTAATATAAAAATAATTATTTAATATATATATATATATATATATATATATATATATATATATATATATATATATATATATATATATATATATATATTCTTGATAATTATGCTCAATTATATTATGTATATTCCATGCACGACTTAACATAGCATATTTTACACTATATAAATAGTCCCCCTGCTTTTCGGTGACAAAACTTGTGTCGTCGGAAAGTTAGTAGAAACATAATAATGTAAATGAGCATAATTTCAAGAATACATAATGTATATTATAAAAAATCTTTATTTAAATAATTATTTTTATATTACATGCATAGAATATATATAACCTTTATTTTCTTTCATTCTGAATTGTGTAAATAACTTTTTGAATTTTTGTTGTTAATACTAAAAAGTTTTAAAAAATAAAAGAAGTTAAATGTTTATAATCTAGAGGGTAAAATAGGTATTTGACAATCCAAAATTTGAAAAATCTGGTTGAGTGACATTCTGAGTGCAATAGGCATAACGAAAGAAATGTGATTTTAGGAGATAATTTGGGATAATTGAATGACCATTTGAGTAATTGACTCTATTTACAGATTTCCTTTTCAATCTACCTCGTGATTTAATCGGCTTTCAACGGGTCCAACTATCTTTGTTCAAGCCAGAATTTTAAAAAAAAAAAAGCAATATAAATAAAATAAGGAAAACATCGTGCGATACACTTTTCCTACTAGAATGCCAGTCTCTCTCAATCTCTCTATCAAAAAGAATGGCGAGTTGAGGGATACCTTAATCTTTTAATTTGAATTAGATAATTTTTATTTTTTTCAAGAAAAAAATCATGTAGCTAGAAATTAGAAATTGTATAAGAAGTGTTTGACTATTCAAATAGTTGTAACGGCATAAAACGAATTAGAACATAGAATGTAATTACAAATAACAAATGTTTCCAAGTACAAATAATGTCCAACTAAAGTACATAAAAGTAACACATTAACTATAATTAGAATGAATTGATTAGGTAAATTTAATATTTGCTTTATAACAATTAACTAGATACCCCAGAAGATATTAAAATACTTCGAATTTATCTTTTATAAAGTTCGTTTTTCCAGATTTTATTCACCTGAGAAATTAAAAATCTTTTATAAGATTAGATTCTGGAATCTGATGTGACCAGCAATATTTGATACTATAATTAACTACCATAGTTGTAATAATACTTGAATCGACTAGATTTTGTGCACATGATTCATTATTGCAGTAACATAAATTTCTGAATATGTACTTTCTTTATCCATTCTTATCTCACTTTTCATTATAGATGATTGTTTGACCAATTCTCACTTTTCATTTAGAGCTTGTTTGGAAAAGCCGAAATGAATTTAAATGTAATTAGATGTAATTACATATTTTAACATGTTTGTTTGGCCAAATAATTAATTGGTCAGCATGAAATTGGGTGTAATTGGAGAGGTGTAATCAAACTCTCCGATTCTCAAAGGAAGGTGAGAATTGTGGTAATTACACTATGTAATTAGAAGGTTGCTTTTTAGTTTCTTTTATTTTTGTTTTTATTTCAATTTATTTTTTTATAACTTTTTATTTCTATTATTTTTATTTTTTATTTTTATTTTATTTTTTAATTTCTTTTGAAATTTAAAAATATATATATTTTTTGTATATTATTTATCTTTTATTTTTCTACATTTACTTCTTGTGATTCCATATAATAACTTATATTTTATTTTTATTTATTTTATTGTTCTATTTTTTTGAACAACACCTCATAATACTAGAAATAATGTGTGACGATCCGGTCCGTTGTCACGTGAGTTACAGCCCCGTTTCCCTCATATTATGCTTCACTATATTTCAATATCAGTATTTGAGTTGATCGGGTAGAATTGGATTGGTTTTAGTTGGAAATGAGACACTTAGTCTCTTAAAGGAAAGCTTGTTTTGGAAAAGTCAACTGGAAGTTGACTATTTAATTAGGAGGTTCGGATGTGAATTCTGATGATTCGGTTAGCTTCGGGGGATGATTTGTGACTTAGGAGTGAAATCGGAATTGAATTTGGAGGTCCGGTGTAGAATTAGGCTTGAATTGGCGAAGTTTGAATTTTGGCGAATTCCGGTTGATAGGTGAGATTTTGATCCGAGGGTCGGAATGGAATTCTGAGAGTTGCAGCAGCTCCGTTAGGTGATTTTGGATATGTGTGCAAAGNTCGAAAGTTTTTAAGAAACTTAGGCTTGAATCCGATGTGAATTGATGATTTTAGTGTTGTTTGATGTGTTTGGATGATTGGAACAAGTTCGTATGATATTTTGGGATATGTTAGTGCCTTTGGTTGAGGTCACGGGGGCCTCGGGATGATTTCGGATGGCTAAACGGAGGTTTTGAACCTTGAAATGTTGCAGAAAATTGCCCAGCTGTTGCAGACCAAAATTGGTCTTCGCGTTCGCATCCTTAAGAACGCGTTCGCGATGAGGAACTTTGCAAACCATCGCGTTCGCGAGAGCTGCTTCGCGTTCGCGTAAAGGGGGGCCTGGGGCCCTGCCTGTTTTGTTCATTGCGTTCGCGACACCTGGGTTCGCGTTCGCATAAGGAGAAGGCCAGAGGCATCGCGATCGCGGTTGGTTGAACGCGTTCGCGTAAGAGGAAGAGCTGGATCATCGGGTTCGTGGGCTTGGAGCCGCGTTCGCGTAGAAGTAATTTGTGGTCAACGGAATTTGTTCATTGCGAACGCGGGGGTGTTGACCGCGTTCGCGTAGGGTAAAAGGGTCACCTGGGCAGAATATTTTAAGGACATTTCATCCGCGACTTGGGTTCATTTTTCCACCATTTTTTAGCAAGCTTTAAGAGCTTTGAGGCGAGTTTGAAGAGGGATTCAAGGAAGTGTGATTGGAGATAAGTCCCATGGCCTAGAAACATTATCTAATTATGATTTTAACCTTTAAATTCATGAAAATTGGTTAAAAAGTGAAGAACTAGGGCTTGAGTTTTGATAATTCAAATTGAAATTTGATAAGTCATTTGAGCTCGGATTTGGGAGTTATTGGTAGGTACGGACTCGTGGCAAGACGAGGAATCCGGTAATGTGAGTTTTGTAATTTTTCGAGAAGCGGGCCCGGGGCTCGAGTTTTGCTAGTTTCGAGATTTTTGCTATATTTCAATTGTTTCGATTGGGTGTTGTCCCGTTGGCATATTGTGATGTATTCGCTCTGTTGTTGGTTAGATTCGACGCGCATGGAGACCAATTTGAGGGTCACAGGCGTCGCGAGCGAGGAATTTCACCGGTTCGAGGTGAGTAATACTTGTGAATGATATCCTGAGAGTTTGAAACCTCGGATTTGCACATCATAGTGCTGTATTGAGGTGACTTGCACGCCGGATATGAGCGTGGGGTAGAGCACCGTTGGGGACTGTGACTCGGTCCGTCCCGGTTGTTGATTTTACTGCGTATTTGACTGAAACTATTTGTTACCATCATTGTTTGGGCTGATGGCCATGTTTGGGCTCCGTGCCAACTATGTGAACCCTTCGGGGATTGATATTACTGTTTTTGCATTACTTGCATATTATTTGGTCTCGGTCCAAGGTATTAATACTGTTTTGTAAACTCAGCCATTTTTCTCAAAGCTTGGGACTTAAATAATATTTCTAATGAAGTTTGGGCTGAATAATTTATTTGCTATTGTGCCGAGAGGCTTATGTGATTTTGGACTGATTATGGGATCGGGCTGCGCGTCGCAGCAGTATTTTATTTATGGACCGGGCTGCGCACCGCAACGGTGTCATAGTGATTTCTGAATATATGGGTGGCTCGGGCTGCACGCCGCAGCGATGATATATATATTGATATTGAGGCCGAGAGCCTGTTTTATGCCAATACCTGGCTGATATTGCGCTTGGGCTGTAGAAGCCCCTCCGGAGCCTGTACACACCCCCAGTGAGCGTCGTCGAAGTTAAATAAGTGGAGCGGGCTGCACGCCGCAGCGGGTACTAGAGTGTACCGTCATATGCATTGCATTCATACATTTGTGCACTATTTGTTGTTGTGTTATTTCTTGAGATATCTATTTGTTGTTCTGATATTGTCTGATCACTTTCAAAATGGATAAATTTGAGACAGTGGTAGGAGTGACACTGTATGATGTAAATAGGTCAGGTAACACTGGCTGACCAGAGATAAGAATATTACCTGAAAGGCGAGTGATGAGCTCAGTTATGCATACTTGCTTGTGCCCGAGAGGCTGACTTTTGTGCTGACTTGCACTACCTGTCCTGCATTTACTTGCTTAAATTGTTGGAAAAATAATATTTTCAAAAGAAATTTTTAACTGAGCTTGAGATTTTCTAAAGGATTTTCGCAGCGTTACGGTTTTTCTCAAAGGGTTGTACTGTCTTTTATAGTATTTTGAAGTGCTCATACGTGTTTTCTTATCGCTCAGATATTATTCGCTCTTATTACCACTGAGTTGGAAGTACTCACTTTACTCCCTGCACCTCGCGTGCAGTTGCAGGTATT